>VZRJ01000817.1:785343-852311 GCA_013397565.1 Ptilonorhynchus violaceus
GGACGGGCTGGCGGAGCTCCCACAATGCCCCGCGCGGCCGCGCGTCACATCCACCGCCCGCCCCTCACGGCGGGGCCGCCTCACGATCCCGTACGATCTATCACGGCCCCGCACGGTCCCGCATGATTGCCTACCATCCACTCACAATCCCTCACGATCCACTCACGGATCCCCTCACGATCCCTCACGGCAGGCCCACCGCTGCCGCGATCCCGGAGGCTCCCAGGGGCTCTCCTGCCTCTCCTCCCGCCCGCACGGGCCCCAGGCGGCAGCTGGCCCGGCCCGGCTTTTGAAAAGCTCGGTCCCTCCGTGGGGCTGGGCCTTGGCACCGTGGCCTCCGCAGCTGCTCCCGGCCGAGCCATTGTGTACAAACGTTTTCGCTCCTAAATCTTTAGGACGGGCAGGTCAAAGCGGGGGGTTCGCGCCGTTTTCCTCCCAAAAAATGAAGTTTCTGGTTCATGGAGAGAAGAGAACGAGCAGCTGGATTGTTCCGTGAGGCACACGCACTTTCTTCCTCGTGCTGTACAAAAATGGCTCAGTGCCATTTTACCAAGGCCCCAGATGGAGCCTTTGGAGACGTTTGTGCTGGGCCACGCGGATGTCCTTGAGCTCACCTTGCCGGCTCGGGAGTGCTGAGTTGCCCACACGCCCCGTGACAGGCCGAGGGTTCGGTCCCTTTGCCACCTCTCCTCTCCTGCCTTCCTCCTTTTGCCTCGCCAGCCGGCTGCCAGTGGAAAAGAGGAGTTGCCACAGCGGACCCTGGCTGCAGGACAGACAACTCATAACAGACTGGCACTGCGTTTGCAATGGTGGGACTAGAGGCAGCTGGAGTTTTGAATGTCCTGAAAGATTCCTGGCTTGCTAATGCTCCCAGACTCTTCTGCCGCTCCCATCTGAACAGAGCATCCTCTTTTTTCAATATCCAAAGTGCAATGCCAGCCCATAGCCTCCTCCACAGTGTCCCTTGCTGTTCTTTCGTGGGTCGAACTGTAAAAGGTGACAAGTGGCATAATCCCATTGCTACCAGAGGGCAAGGAGTTTCTCTGCTGCTCTTCTCACCAACCACTCTGAACTCCAGCTCTCCCTATTTTGCTTAGTATCAGCATAACATCACAGTGCCTTTGTCATACAAAATAGAAAGCTGAGGGGAAAGTGGTTTAAAGGAAGAATGAAAAACAGGGCAGTGGGTCAGCCTATGTAAAACATGTAAGGCTGGTCTGAGAAACACCCCTTCAAAACGTGTTTCAGGCATTATAATTGTGGTGTTCTCATCCATCTAAACGGCCAGGCTTGGTCTGGTTTTTAACACAGCTAGACTCTCTGTCTCCCAAGACATCTCTCACTACTTCTCAGTGCACCACGCGGTCAAATGCAACCTTGTCCTGACTTTGCTCCCTGAGTGCTGATTGTACCCTCAAGGCCACTCAGTGGGGCAGTTTTGCCTAACAAAGGCTCCCTGCTGGGTAAGTCCCTGATTGCCCTTAACCCAAGGGTATGGATACAGCCCTTACTAGGCCATCTGCCACGGCTGCTCTTACGCAGATGAGGACACACTGCTTTCCCTGTGTTCCTATCCACACACATCATCTCCTTCCCACCTCCCCTTCCTCCTCCTCTTCCTCCTCCGCTGGCTCCGCTCCCTTTTTCCTTGCTGATAGTGCTGCCCACACAGGAACCTTTTCCATATGCTCTGCAGAGCACCCAACACAACTGGTCCTCCAGTGCTTCGCTCTTCCCACTGTTTTACTGCCACCCACACAGGTTTTATTTAAATAAAAACAAAACCAAAACAAAATAAAAAACAAACCCAAACCACAAAACCAACCCCCCTCAAATATCTCTGTTGATATGAGCTGCAAAGGCCCATGTGAAATTTAAAGAACCCACAACATTGTCTGATGGGATTGATGAAGGGATGCAATGGGTAGGGAGCTGTGGGTTGGAACTAGATGATCTTTAAGGGCCCTTCCAACCCAAACCATTCTATGATTCTACAAGGGTGGATAGGAGAAGCTATTTGGGAAACGAGTGTAGGTCACTTTCTATGCTCTTGTACTATCACTTTTCTTTTTGTCATGTTTGAAGGGGAGTCTATGGATTTTGTGCTTTTGAAGAAAGCCTTCAAAACACAATTGGTGAGAATTTCTGGAGTGGGGGCTGCCTGAGTTTGCAGAGGGCCTGAAAATTTGTCCATGGAATAGGATGCTAGCATGAAGACTGCTGTTGAACATTTTTCATGCTAGCATTGACTGGCTCACCTTCCATCAAAACAGATTTATCAAATTGAAGATCTGGGTCTGCAAAAAGTGCCGATTTTGAAAGCACACACAATGTGTTGTGACTGTCTAGAAGTTGCTACAAAAGCCTGTGAAACTACATTACCTGAACTACTTCACCAAAACAAACCTTGGCTTAGATTTTATTCTCTTTGCCAGTTGTGATGTATTTATTTATGTATAAAATGATTAAAAAGCACCTTTTCAGAGCTCCACTGTCTTTATGATTAATATAAACAGTTCATATTCTTATATTTTTGTACTCTTACTTCATTTTGACACTCTGGTTCTATAATCAATTTTAGCAACCTCAAGGGACTATTTGCAGAAGAAAGTTCTGAGTGATTGAGAATACAAACACTTAACTTGTTTATGCAGCAGAGGTGGTGGAGAAAGAAATATTACCTGGGAGGGGGCAGAGCAGTGTGGGAAGGGTTGTGGCTGGTGGTAATCCTCTTATACTTAGATAAGCGTTTTCACTTTGGGATCACTATCCTAATTCGAAACACGTCACCTCATTTGTCACTGGTATTTATTTGTTGTTGTGTGTTTATTGGCTATTGGGAATGCATGTCCTAGGTTATTGCAGGTTGCTGAAATAGCCCTTCAGGGTGTCGTGTGCCCAGCCAGCAGATTCCTGCTGTTTTCCTTCTACCTTCACACAGTCAAAAGAAACTACAGATTCCTCAGACACAACTAACTTCTCTGAAGGGGCTATTGAACCTCCTTAAGCTCAGCCTCCTCTCTTTGCAGACTATATGACTAATCCATGCTTCTTAACTTCAGGTTGCAGTTGCACAGATAAATATACTTGTACTGTGCGTCATGCTATTGACATTCCCGCATTCACCGTCAGATGGGCACAGTGACCTCGTACCAAATCCACTCAGTGCTCATTGTGCTCCTAATGCAACCCACAGACCTACTGCCTATCCCAGAGGAGCATTAGCTGTGATTTCCAGAGGGCTGACCCAGGCCTTCCAGTGGATTGCTATAATCCACCGGTGGCGTTACCATATTGAGGAATGACGCACTACAGGACTTGAATATGTGTGGGCCAGGCCTTTGCTTTCACTTCGCTCTGGTTTCCAACCACCATAAAGATACACAACTTCCCTGGTATTCAAAATCAGCCCATCAAAATCAGGAAGTTCTGCAGCTGAGGTTGCCCACAAACTGGTGCTGGAACCATGGTGTGTTTGATACCTATTTTGTGCGGGGTCAGAGCCATTGATCTTAATGATCCCTTTTAATCTCCATTATCTAGACCACCAGAGAATTGCAGTTTGGTTTCAGCACAGTTCAAAACCTGACAGCTGACTGTTGAACTGAGCTGCTGTTTTACACTCAGCCTTTCTTTATCTGCCACAGGTGAACAGGATTAATTCCATTTTCAAATAGTCTGTCTTTGCTTTGACATCCAAGTCTTGACAACTGGGATATCATTCCTCTTCAGCACATTTCTTCCTGCCTCAGCATTCTCAGGGCACTGGTGAGTCTGTATGAATTGCCAGGCATGTTGTTCTATAGCAGAAGTGCCGACTGGTGCTAACATGTTATGGTGAGATTAACGCTTCCAGGGCACAAGAAGTGGATGTTTGGGGTTTGTTTCCCAGGCTAGTAGACAGAGATAAGTTAGTATTGATAATTTATTTTGTTCCAAATCTTTCTAGGTAGGCGACCTCTTATTTTTTCCCCCAAAATGAAATTTGTGCAACTTTTTCAAACATATTTGCCATTGGTCATTGCTTTGTTCTAGAAAAATGTCAATTATGGAAATTTTTACCAAAAAATATGCCCTCTGTCAGAAAATGTTTAATTGCTTTGAAAATATTTTTTTCAAAATGTCACTTTTTAAAAAAAGAAGGCAAACTTTTTTATTTTTAAACTGGAAAACAAGAGCCACTATGATAACCGCACCTTTTTAACCCAGGTTGTGAAGTCATTCATAAAGTTAATGGATGCTGTGACAAAAAAAAGCACCAAAGTTTGTTAAATCATTATTAATATTTAGATTTTAATATAATGCATTTCAAAACCTGCTTCTTCTAAATAAAATCTAAGTGCTTTTTGATTTATAAAACCAGTAGCCGAGCAGCAGTATGACAGAGTGACATCAGGAAACAGTGACATCAGTGACGTTGCAGCAGTATGGATGAACTGTGCTTTAACACAAGGCTGATGCACCCAGGAGCACCCAGGGAACAGGCACGCTTGTGGTCACAGCTGCTCTCAACATAGGCTGGTCCCAGGTTGCCCATTGAGCAAATCAGTTCATTCCTTTCTGGTTTTCAAAACAGCCTCTTGCATTTGCTGCATTTTTAATGTCAAATGGTAGGGGAAAGTTCTGCATTATTGTGCGAAGAAAATATTAAATCCAAGAGCTATAATTTCTATTATTAAGTCAAAGAATTCAAAATTACTTCCCATGATGATCAGCTCAATGGTTCCTGGTAGCTGGTGTAAAGCTTGGCAGATAGTCATGTAGTAATAACTCACATTTCTTATATTTAGTTATTAAATCCCATTGCTCCACTACATTAATTTTCCATGTAAGCAATAGCTGTAGTTGCCAGAGGGATTTTATATAATTGCAGATGGTGGAGACATAGTTGGTAATTGCAGAAATGTAGAGGGAGATGTCCAGGAGATGATCTTCTATTAAGATGTGGCCGTTGCTATGGAATACTTTACTAGCTGCTGTTCTGCATGGGAGTGCTATGATGCATCATTTCATATAAGAGGTTATTTTTAAAGCAGACCCATTTCTTTGCTTTCAAAAGCAAAATCAGATCACCTCTCTGAGGAATATTAATTAAAAAAGCTCCTGTGCTGGACAACAGACATTATATAGAATATAGTTCATGAAGGAGTCAAGAGAATTAGAGTCCACCATAATACCAGGCAGCAATGAAATCATTGCTGGCACTTCCACATCCATCTCATGAGACAAACCCTACTCTTTAAATTAAACAAACCTTCTCTTGCAGATATGAAGATCATCGACTGTCATAGCAAGCAAAAGTTTACCAGAGGGTGATGTCCTCAGTTTAACCTGAGTTTCATAAATTCACTCGTATCTGAGACAGCTCATCATTCCTTCTGTTTATTTTGAAGTACGTGGGACTCCTGTGTGGAGAGGGAGGTACAGAATGAGGAAGTGATGGTGCCAGATGTTTGTGATGGACACAGAAGTACGTTCATATCAAAAGTGCCAATTGATGTGGTCAGCCTGGGTTTTGCTGAAGGATCCAAAGAGTGCTGGGAATGCAGTAGCTGCCCAATTGCTTTGTAAGAACAGTTTCCATCTCCATCTCTCTTTAGGAATCATAGAATCACAGAATCACAGAATGGTTTGGGTTGGAAGGGACCTGAAAGCTCATCTTGTTCCAACCCCCTGTCATGGGTAGGGACACTTTTCACTAGACCAGGTTGCTCAAAACCCCATCCAGCCTGGACGAACACTTCCAGGGATGGGGCAATCCCAGCTTCTCTGGGCAACCTGTGCCAGTGCCTCACTGCCCTAACAGAAAAGAAGTTTCTCCTAACATCCAATCTAGGTCTCCCCTCTCTTAGTTTAAAATCATTCTCCCTTGTCACTATTTGCCCATGTAATAAGTTTCTCTCAAATTTTTAAAATTTATTTTTTAAGCTCCCTTTAAATACTGAGAGCCCACAATGTGGTCTTCTTGGTGCCTTTGCTTTTCCAGGTTGAACACCCCCAGCTCTCTCAGCCTATCTCCATAGTAGAGGCGCTCCAGCCCCCTGAGCATCCTCATGGCCTCCTCTGGACAGGTTAAGAAAACAGCCATGAATTGTAAATTCAGTAATGCTGGCTCAACAACTTCCGTGTACTGGTACTCTGTAACAGTGTCTCGTTAGTGCTTTGTGGAGTAGGAGTCTGAAAAAAAAGCTGTATGGCAGGACAATGGAAAAATTTAATTCAGTAATAGACATAGCAGTTAACAAGTTCTGGTGAATGCTTTGCTCGTCTTAACAATCTCTGTATGGGGAAGTGTCTGCACCGTGACTGGAACACATAAAGTTTTTCCCATGACACGGACAGAAAAACTTTAAAATAAGGGAGAAACAAAGCAACATCTCCCTCTACGGGAATCACCTGTACTGCAGCCCCAGGCTCCGGGCAGCTGAAATCTCCTGCAGTGCTGCCTTACCTGTCCGGCCAAGCCTCTGCCGCTCCTGCTAGTTCAGACAGGCGGGGTGGGCTGACGGGGAGCAGCTGCTGAGGGTATGAACCATAACTAATTATTTCTAACTAAAGTCTTGGTTTCTTGACAGCTACTCAGAACCTGTGCTTTTAAAGAGTTTACACATGTTAATGAGAAACCCTGTGATTATTGTTGGGTTTTGCTTTGCTTTTTTTTTTTCCTTAACAGGCTTTGCACTAGGATTGTCCTCACATGAGCTGCTTTTGAAGGGGTAAGCAGTGTGCGGCTAACTGGGTATCCCCAGCTGAGTATCACCAGGCTCATCCTTCTGTCATGTTCAGATTCTATCACTAGGCACAATAAGAATAAGCAGGTGTGTGTAACATACATATTCTCTGTGTGTGTGTGTGTTTACATAAAGTCTTACAATTCATGTCAGGATATGTTATTCTTTTCTACTTGCTTTTTGCTAATTCATCTAATGACATTTTTGTCCATAAAAAATGGCTTATGGAAAGCACTGGGGTGGATATCAGTGAGAAATGGGCTAAGATATTTGTTTGGAAGTGCTTAGAGGGTCATTCTGAAGCTTGTGGATTAACCAGGCAAGCAGAATTAGTCTCAAGTGTCAGTTGACCTGCCCCACAAATTGAGCTATGGAAAGTAAAGCATTCTCCAGGTGGTAGTTGTGGTGAATACTTTCCAAACAATTCATGCAATAAAAATACAGTCACATAAACTGTTTATTGGATAATAAATAAATATGAAATATGAATACAAAACAAAATGAAAATCTTTTTATGTGCTGTTTTGAAAGGAAAATGGTCAGTGTTTGATGACTTCCTCGTTGTACTGATTATTGTCAATAATCCTCATAGCTTGGGAATATGCCTCTTAAATTAATTTTTGATTTCCCTGTATGCCATGCACTGAATTCTCCGAGGTTTCTGTCTCATTAGTATCATAACATTTTTCTAAAGTCTGGCTAGTTTTAACAAAATAGAAGATATGTAGTTTTATGCTAAATTACCCTTATCACACATGGAAAAATTTACTAATGCCCAACATTTTTCCTGAATGCACCTCATATTCTTAAACTGCTCTATAGATTGTTTTTCCACTGAAGTTGCTTTTTAGGTACTAAAACAGAAAAATAAAACAAAATTCTAATTTTCTTCCTTTTGTAAAAACATAGGCATGTAGGAGTCTCAGTAGATGTGAGCTCTCTACACTAATCCCTCATTGTCACGTGTGTGCATCGTGTTCTGTGTGTGTATGTACAGTTAGTGAAGCCCACTGTTCTACAGTTACTTGAAATGTATCTCTGGAAACTGGATATGGGAAACAAAACAACATCTGGTCACTCAAACCACTGTTTCAAGCCTTCTTCATTAAATATATTCCCTTTTTTTAACTGAGAGGACATTTGTTGCTTCTCCTTAGACCCCTTTTTGTGTTTCAGAATATTTCAGGGCTGTTGTTGCCAACATGTTCAAATGTCCTTAGTGATTTTGCAAATCAGATCTTTTAAACATGTTTCTATTAAACAGAGCTATAGAGATCATTACTCATTTAAGAAAATCTTGCCTGGTATTTTTCTTAATGGGATGTATCATAGATCTTTCTTAAGCCCCTTACCACCGGATGGGGAGCATCCTTAAGCCCCTTTACCATCTGTATGTGCAGACATGATGCCATTAAGGAGCTCAGCCAGCAGGTGGAGTTTAAATTGCATTTAAACAGCAGTTTTAGACCTTGATTAAGGTTTATCTGGAGCTGTGCTACTGGAATGCCTTGTATGGACACTTCTGGAAGAGTGTTGGGTCGGTAAACCTTCAATCACCTGTCAGGCCATTTATGTGTAGACCCCATTGCTACTGCAAAGGTGGCATGAGCAGTTTATTAACTTGCCTGCTTTGACTTTAGAGTAATGTGGAGGAGTGCTAAATAATTGTCATTACGTATAAATTAAAAAAAAAAAAGGTAATCTGTAATTTTTTTATATACCTGAACAGACACGAAGGGAGAAGGAGCACTCAGATGAACTGAATTACCAATTTAAACTCTTTTATTTTTTGCCTTAATGATAAAAAAATAGGATTCGGATAGGATTAGGCTAGGATTTGATGGCAGTGCTTCAGTAGAAGCTGCATTTAGCACTGAAAGAGATGAAGGGGTCAAGAAATATCTGACAAAAATCATAACACTGCACTGGTAGCAATGGGAGGTAGATGAGAGCCAGGGTTTATTGCATCTGTCACTGAGCTTTATTATCAACCAAATGCTGAACAACAGCCAAAGCGAGAGAGACTGGAGCTGGCCAATCCTTCTGAGCAGGATATGGCTATGGCTGGCATCTGCCCGGGAATGAAGCCAGGCTCCAAGGATTATACCTCAATCTTAGAGATGAACTGTGTGGTCTGGCACCACTTTATCTTGCACTGTGAGTTCTGGTTTGAGGCTGAAGGCAGGAACTCCTTGATAAATGCTGCTATGATAGACTATTCTGTTCCCGAGGCAGCTTCTGCTGTTATCCAGAAATCAGTGTAAGAAGTGTGTAAGACTGTGAAGAAAAACAACGACGGGATTTGCTTTGGCTAAGAGAGTTGTAAGCGGTACTGGCATCCAGGGGAGTCCTTATGTCACAGTTTTCAGGGGGGAAAAAACAAAGAAAAATAAATTGTTACATTGTGCTATGGTGATTTGAAGGGTGAAATTTTGCATCCTTTTGGCCAGGAATGGTTTGCAGAACCTCACGTAAATGGAGTCTATAAAATCTAGAGTCCTAATGGACACAAAACCGGGCAGGAACACGCAAAGGGGAAAGGGAAAGCAAACCAGATGGGCAGATCAGGGCCTGCCAGGTTACCTTGACTTCCTCTGAGCTATGCAGGAGAAAAAAGGGAATTGGCAGCCATTGAAAGCACATGATGACACAACTCGATTGCTGCAGAGACAATGCGAATTACAGGCAAAACACTGAAGAAAATTATACAGACTGAAATTTCAGTTGTAGAAGCTACAGAAAACTACTACTTTCATCTATACCAAGTCTGTCCTGAACTAGTGACACTAAACCTGTAACAAAGGACTCAAAGGAGAGGTGCAAAGCACCACAAAAATCATGTTCAAAGCAGATGATGCAGGATGGAAAAAACTAGAAAATGTCCAGGCGTTTGGAAGCATTGAAATGTTTTTCAGATCCTTGCATCTGAAAACATGCTCGTGTACTCAAGTCAGAATGCCTTAGGAGAGAGAAGGGAATAACAGGAGCTATAAAACGAGCATCTCAGCACCCATAAGGGAAGCAGCACTAGGGAGCAGATGGACAAACTGCACCAGACCCAAGGAACATTAAACAAACCAGAGCCAGAATTTACTACCAAATACCCTCAGTTCAGTGAATATATTTCACCTGGCAAAAAGGAGAATTTTCTCCATCCTAAGTGCCAGAAAAAGGAAAGTTGGCAACTGATGCTGGAGAAGGAGAGCCGCCGTGGCCACGGAGGCTGTCGTAAATAACGCCGGGAAGCGTTCCAGGAGCAGGTCATCCCTGCCTGGGTGGGCTCAGCCAGCCAGCCCCGGCTTATTCCTGCTGTCTCGCCGACTGCAAAAATTAACGGCGTTTTGCTTGCCACCTTAGAAAACCTCAGCAATCTGAAGGCCTGGATGATGTGCCTTCTGCCATAGCAAAGGCTGGCTCTGCTGATCTAAGGATCTGTTCCAGTCCTGGGTCTCGCGTTTCAGTTTCACATCATCACCCTCTCATGGCTCACCAGGAGGCAATGCTGAATCAGCAGCTCGCTCCACAAAGACTCCTTAAGAAAGCTACAAAAAGCAAAGAAAATATATGGCATTCCACTCTTGAAACGATACACTATAAACAGCCTTTCCAGCCTCCTGGTGCAATGCTTCATGCCTGATGTCAGCATACTTGTGTACTTCAGTGCTTACAGTCCCAACACCATTATACCTGCCAGGATGGAAGGGAGTTACAGACATAAGGGAAGAAAAATGTGCAAAGGATGAAGGCTGAGCTACTGGCAAGCTATAAACCTCCCTAAACTATAAGTGGAAAATTCTGCCAAGATTAGGCTATTTCTTTTTTAATTATATAAACTTTTCTCATATTTCTGTTGGACTCGATGATCTAAACGGTCTTTTCCAACCTAAACCATTCTATGATTTAGATTATTTTTTTTCTTCAGTTCCTAAACAAAATCTAGCTGCCAATGTATGGGGTATGAGGTCAATGGGATGCACCTGAAATCAGATAGGATTCCACAAGTAATGTGCTGCTTGGATTCCCACATATTAACTGCAGTATTTCCAGCACAATGATTTTTATTTCAGACATCAAAAGAAATGAACAAGCATTAAGAAAAAAAAAGAACAGGGAAAGAATTCAAAGTCAAGGACGGTGAATTGCTGTACAAGATAAAAGAGGTGATGGTGAGGTAACACATGATTTCACCTTTTGAGTTGCATCTGAACCTCAGTCAATCAATTCTGCAATGAACTCCAGTTTTACTCAGATTTGCTGTGTATTCTGTGTGATCTTGTCCTTTACTGCCAACATGCAGCTGCTGGGAGAAAAATTGCTGTTAGAGTATTGCAAAACTAACTCTATTGTAATGTCTTTCAGTGGGGGTCAAACAAAGTTTGGTGATTTTACATTTGCCAGGGTTGAGGAATGTTTGGACAGTCACCTCGAGACTGTCACAGAGACTGCTAGAAGAGGCAAGTGTTGTTTTATATATGTGCCAAAAAAATGGCAAATTGCAGTGAAGCTGGGGAGAGCAAGCCTTCACTTCATTAGTCAGTAAATTACGACAGATGGTTTTAAAATGACTTCATCAGCAGCGAGGCTTTGTTTTCTGCAGAGATCCTTGCCATCACCTCAAGCTGAAGACAAAGCAGACAGAGGGAGTTTTATTATTATCACGTCTTTGCCAACTTCTAGGAGTCAGAGGGAATAAGGAGGGAGAAATGTAACGTGGGGAAGAAGATTATAGAAGATCATCACTTTGGTTTCTAGGAAACTCACCAATTTTTGTTAAAGGACCATTGTTTTCTGTGCAGGAGCTCTTGCTCTTGTATCATGTAGCTTTAAGCATTCAGGACACCCGTGGTAGCTCGTCACCAAGATTACTGCTTTGTTTAGGTTATCCTCCTCAGGGTGAGCTGTTCCCCTCCTGCTGCAAAGAGCAGCGTGGTTCCTGTGGCTGTGCTGTGCCTGTGTGCAGCTCCCCTGCAGATGGCTGTGCTGGAGGTTGCTGTGATACACACACAGCTCTGCTTTGCCACACTCCTTTCTTTAAATTCGGGAAACAGCCCCACGGCCACGAAAGAGGTCGTTCAGAAGGCAAAGGGCACCCCCAATTTTGCTCTCTGACTGGGGAGAGGGAGCAAAATTTAATTTTACTCATTTAATTACTGAATTAAAATGAGGAGGTTGTGGTCAGTTTGCAGTGTGTAAGAATTGCCACTGATGGTTTAGAGGAGGGGATTATAGTGTGGGAAGCAAAGGGATAGAACACTGCAGCTGGAACAAGCAGGTTTGAGCTGTTGAGGCTGCAAAAGGATTCATCGGGAGAGTTTGGTGATTTTATCAAATAAAGGCCTCTGCCAGATATACATCCTGAAGATGTGTATTTTCTAATTAAGCAGTACTTGCAGTGTATCACATGAAGTATTTATTATTTTGCTTTATAATGCTATTTGTCGGTGCTCTGGATTGTGTAAAACATGCTGAAGGAGCACATTCTCCCTGGCTCCTGGACTCCCATTATCCAGACAGTATTAGCTGGACTAAATCTATTTCTCCAGAAGGCATACAGGAGACATGGAACTATATTAAAACATTTAAATGTACAACCCCAATGACTGTATTTTGGTTATCAGAGAGGCTTTCGTCTATAAAAGGAGAATTAATGTAATTAGACAAAAATTCAGTGTAAAGATAATAGAGAAACTTGCAGGGAATGTAAAAGAATGTGAGGACAACCTCTGCACAGGGCAGTGATGTAGTGTGATTGTGTCTAGAACTTAGTCTGTACTTTCAAGAAGAAATAAATCCTGAATGTAGCTACAGAGCTGCCAGGGAAATGGAAATGAAGGGATGCTGGAACAGTTTCCGCAGGCTATGGCAATAAATAGTATCGAGAAATTATGAATAAGTCCAATATTTTACTGCAAGTTTAAGGGTGCAGGAGGGGGAGAGTGTCACGGCAGAAGGTCATGTCCCATGCACAGCCAGCATGCCAGGAGGTCCCTGGTTTGATCAAGAGCTTAAAATAGTTGAGACCCACTCAGCTCTTTCTCTTTTTCAATCCAGAGAGGCCTCACTGCAGGAGGTTTCGAGTTTCATCCATTTCATGGTTTGGTTGATGCCCATATATGAAATTATTAGGAATATGAGCTGATGCTGTCCACATCCAGCTGGTGAGTAACAGAGGTGGGATTTTTATTTCTGGGAAGTATCAGCCTTTGCTCATGAGCCAACTCAATTCCAGTCTGTGCATCTAATGTTTTCATCAGAGGTTCAGATAGGAGACAGAGCTGGTGCCTTTGGCATCCCAGAGACACTCGGTTGTGGTTTCAGGCAGCTGATAGCAGGATAATGCATGTGCAGCAAAGATTTTCAGGTAGGTGTCAGGAAAATATAGGGACAAAGGAGCAGAATTAGTCCAAGTCTTCTCTTCATACACCTCTTGGGAGCACTGGCTTTCAGAAGGACTGTCTTTCTCTGATGCCAGGAGGGAAACCAAACTGCATTTTCCTAATGAGAGAGTAGCCTCCTTTGTGAATCTGGGAAGACATGTTGCAGTTCCACCTTTCAGGCAGCAATGGTTTCAAGACACAGCCTTTTTAATCACTGTGGCCTGACAGCCTTGCCACACATCACTGTGTTTTTCCAGTTTGGACTCAGGAAGACTAAAGTCAACCAAAAGAAGTCAGACCAAATTTATCCCTCCAAAGAGACTATTAAAAAACTTGAACCCAAAACATGCCAAGGTTTACATTAAATGTTGGAAACAAGTGAAAAGCAAAACAGAACAATGTAAAGGTTCCTTCTACATGTCTGTAAATGAATACTCACGAATCCTAGTGACTGGCCAGATGTGCTGCCTGAGAGGTGGATCTCCTCAGTTGGACTCCAAGTTTTGAACTCAGCAAAGTCTAAAGCTCTAGTACAAATGGCAATAAAAACAATTTACTTTGGTGTGGTTGTATTTTCAGGCTGACAGCAAAGAGAATGTACAGTGAAGAGTAAAGAAGTTTTAATCTTTGATTAAAATGGCTTCAGAAATATAAATAAGCAATTATACTAATTGGAAATATATGGCACCGAGTTGTCCATTTGGGGTAAACTGGCACAGCTCCACAAAAATTATTATTCTGCGTCCTTTGACACCAGGAGACAACGTGCCCATGGTATTTAACCCCAGTGACACTTTGAAGGTTGCAAGCCAGCCGTGTTAAGGAGATGTTCTGTGCTTGAGATCGTGCAGATTGTATCTCTCCCATCACCATTTCCCAGGTGTGACTCCTAATGCTGCATGTTTGGTCCCTGCTCAGCCCTGCTGGGGAAGCCTCGCCGTGCTGGGAAGGCACCAGCAGAGCTGCACATTCCCTGGTAGGCATCGCTTCTGTGAGAAGAAAATTACGGCTCTGATTTTTATTATCACCTTACCACAACCTCTTTTTCTATGATTCATATTGCTTTAAGAGATTAGTTTTCTTTACCATTTAACCTTTCTCAATATTGCTGCCTGAACCAAATTTATGTCTTGGATAAAGCTATGTCCTCCTTTTATTGAATCCAGGTACTTTTCATAATGAAACTAGGGTCATGTGATCTTTGATTGTGGTACTTTAAATTCTTTATTGAAAATATATATTATATATTTTTATGACATTAATTAAATGTCTCAAAATAAATGACAGCATAAAAAATAATTAATGTCTCTGTTTGGCTCATTATCTCTTTGGATTTTATTTGTGTTCAGAACTGGAAATTCATCTGATCCATATAGATTTAGATATTTCAGAGCATTGCCTCATGGCAAAATTTAGGACTGAAGAGAGAGGGCTCATTTCATGAGCATGGTACTGTATTTTTTTATTTGCTCGCAAGTTCCATGGGTAAATTGCTTTCTCGTCTATACAGGATGTTATTCCACCTTCATCACCAGAGAGTATCTGAGTGCCTTCCAGCTAAGCATTATGTGATCCAGCTAACATCTGCCATGCTCATTCTCTCTTTCATCCTTACCCCAACGTGTGCATGTTTTGTTGTTGGGTTTAGATCTACGTGCTGCCATGTGTCTGTGTTACAGAAAGTCATATGTGCATCAAACACTCTTCTAAATAACTTGCATATTGATCCTGCAAGACCCCTCTGGTTTATGGCCTGAGACTCTGAAAACTGAACTGGAGGTATGAAGCTATTATAATCTTGCAAGACAGAAATAATTATAAAATCCATCAGGATTTCATTATCTTTATGTATATTTTTATGTTACTCCAGCATCTTGGAGATCTTTAACCACGAATTAGAGCATTTGTACGAGCTGTACAGTCTGTACTTTCAAATCATTTACAATCTAATTATAACACAACAGATCTTGTCTTTTGATACATTAGACCATCATAATGTAGAAAAAGGATGCAATTGCCTATTAAATCTCATTGAGAATTTCTAAATGTCGTCAGAACTAGATTTCTGTTAAGTCTTGCAAGTAATTTCTAGATGGGTATTATTATAATTATCATTATTATTATTATTAATATTGCTTCTATTATTTTTGAAAATAATAACATGCTGTACAAACACAGAACTATGCTCAAAAGGTGTTTAAAAACTCTTTCTGGTGCACAGCAGGGAGTTCAGGTGCTGCTCAGATTCTGGATCAAACCCTGCTTAAGGCTTCATGAAAGAAACCATCTGATGTGGTATTTCGAGGGAATATGGAAGCACTTGAAAGACAAGTCCAGTGTTAGAGGACGATTGACATTTATTGACTTCCTGCACCATCTAGTGGGGATTAAAATTAATTGCTCTCATTTTATGAAGACTAAACTGTTCAGGATGCCCGTGGCTTCCTCTCCCAGACACTGAGAAGAGCACTGGAGGGGCCAGTTCTCATTATCCTTTGCACAATGGGACCAGGCTTCATTGGGATCATCAGTGCCACCCAAGACAGTGAATAACTGTCTTCTCCAGTGACAAATAGGGATCAATCCACCTGAATTAAGGCCAAGAGGACCATTGGGAAAGGCAGACCTCAAGGAGCAGTACTAGTGTGTCATTGAGCTGTGGGCATAAGCAGGACCAGGCAGATTAAACATTAAGTTTTTCAGATTTTTCCACAAACCACAGAGGAGGAGCCAAGATCTGATCCTACAGGTGGAATTAAAATTCACTGCTGTAACCTTACTATAAGGCATTTCCTCCTTCATAATTTGCTTAATTATCAGTGAACAGGATGACATTAGGTGATTAAACTCCTAATTTTCTGTACAGGAAACAGGAGCAGCTTTTTCTGTTGCTGAGCAACACAGATATGCTTTGAAATTTGGTTAAAGTAGCAAGTGATAAACATTTTTAAATAGACATGATCTCCTTACAGAGGCAATCCTGATTGCTATAAACAGCCAGGAGGCTGGAAAATCCCACCTACATAATATAGTTTATGAATTAAAAAATTGCTCAGGCTAACTCCAAGGGAGGAAAATAAAGAAAAGCTTGAAGAAGCAGAGAGAGATTTCCTCCCCTGAGAAAGAGCTCTAATTGTTTCCATATGACTGTGTTTGTTATTCCTGGTGCAGTCCTTGTTCAGTCCACCCATTACCCTTCCCTTCTTAGAGTCTGTTTGCTGGACATGGTCATCCATGTGTGTGTGTGTCATTATAGCAGGAAAGGAACCACACTCTGCTGGGAAATTGGCACATCAGAGGCTGGAAATTTGTCTGTGGAAAATGTTCTTTACTGTAGAATTTCTCTGCTTCCAGACCAGGGCTTATCTTGACCTTATTTCTTGAGAAACAATGACCAAGTGGATTTGAAATGCTGCCCTTGTAGCTTGACAAGTCTTCCTTTATCTACATTTCAACAGGGTCCAGAGGAGTTCATTGACCCATGAAGAATTGGGCCCTACAGAGGCATCTGCTCAAGATCTTCCTCCTCCTTGAGAAGGTCCCAGCAGTCCCTATGAGATGTAATGGTGATGTGAACTCTGGGAGCCTTTCCCAGCTGTGATCAGCTTTTTAGCATGACAGAAATCAGAAAAGATAAAGACCTGAGCATGGTGTCTGCTTTGTTTTCTCCTTGTCAGTGCAAGATTCCTGGTTTTCAACATAAATTTCACACTGGCATATCATTATTCAGTTGTTGCTGTAACATCCCATGCTGTCTCCTGGTTTGCTATGGCAGAATTTCATATGCCTTTGTTGCATGTTTTTATTTTTTTCTATTTTTTTGGTTTTTGGTTTGACACTGACTATCACTGACACCTACTTTGCTGCTTTGTCTGAGAGTTTGGAAAGATCTCTGTTGCCTTGCACTGATCTTGATGTGAGAGGCAACTGGTGTGTAAAGTCTGTTACTGAGCCACTAAAAATACACATTCCAGCTGCCACGCTGTTGCTCTTCAAACACAAACGATATGACTGTTTTAAAGTAGTATTTCCTTTAAAAGCCCACAATGCAACATGTCAGAGCAAATTTCTTCTTAAAGATGCTACTGCATTCACGTTGATCACCACAGCATTTTTCAGCTTAAATAATTTTAAAGCTGATTGAGAGAGTCTTATTCCTCACCTCCCCCAGAAGGCAAAGGGCCTCCCACCACAGAAGTGTGATGTGACATTTCCCGGTGGCTGGGATGCTGGAGCTGCAGTAGATGTTGTTGAAACGCCTGTCTCATGGGTCCCATCAATAAAATCTAACACCACCTTTGCTGGGGAGGTCTCACTCCTTTGGTATTGACAGCTGTCTGTTAACACAACCCCTGCCTGGTGAGCACAGCAAGCTCCCTGGTCTTAATAGTCTTCGAGAGTGTCAGAAGCCGCTTAGCAAAGCATCTTCCTAGGATAAAGAATCCACTTTTCATAGACATTTGCGACTATTCATATTTAGATTCACTGAGAATGAAAAAAGAATGTCAGCAATTTTGGATGAATCTTATATTCAATTCACTTTTTTTCCTTTTCAGCTTTTTTTTTTTTGCATTAAATTTTGCCAAAAACATACTTTAATTGTGTGTGTTACTTTGACAGATCTGGCAGAACTGCAAACAGAAATGACTGCAGATGCCTTGCTGAGCATGTAAAAATGATAACTGTGAATATCCCTCTTAGAAATCTGGCTTTAAGGACTTGGTTTACTTTTATTTATTTTATTAATTAATCCCGGCGATGGGAGACTGAAAGTGCTGGCTTGAAACGGCCCCTCTTGCCTTTCTCCCGTCAGCTCTGCCCATACGCCTCAGCCCTGAGCACCTTTTCTGATTCATGTCTGAGTTCTTTGAGGAATCGTAGAATCACAGAATGGTTTGTGTTGGAAGGGACCTTAAAGACCATCTCTTTCCAACTCCTCTGCCGTGGTCAGGGACACCTCCCACTAAGGCCCCATCCAACCTGGCCTTTAACACTTCCACAGATGGGGCAGCCACAGCTTCTCTGTGTGTTTGTGTCAAACTCTCAGATATTTTTGCTGCTAAGACTGTTGACCACAAGGAGAGGTGAGCTTTATCACCTAGTCATGATCCCAGTAAGCACCATAACCTCTTTCTAACCCAAAAATGAGTAAAAATTTAAGATCCCAAACCTGTCTTGTTTATACTTTGTGCTTGAACTTGAGAGTTTTCTTGGCTTTATTGTTCATTGCTTTCTACAGTAAGATTGTCTCTGTACCTTAATGTATCTATCCAGAAAATACCTACAGACGTTGCTTTCTTTGCTTCTGATTTTGATTCTGATCACAATCACAGAAAAAAAAAGCTGTTCTGGAACTTAGATGGGTGTTAATAACTAATGGGACCCCAACAAATCGCCTGAAATACAAAGGTGGGTCAGATGAATGGTTTGTGTATAAGTAACTCCTGGTGAACCATCAGGTGGGAATTAAAATTTAATTTAGAGTGTACTATCACTGCTGCAGTGGTGGTGGTGGTGATTTACTTGATTGACTGCTGGTTTCTTTCACCTTTGTGAGCCTTAGGTTTTTACTATCTGAGGAAATTAAGGCTGAATTGCAGCAGGAAATTCCTTGTACCCAGGTGTTTCTGGTTATCCGATGAATAACTCGGCTGGTGGGGAGGCAAGGATTAGGATGGGATGGTTTGGAATCTAAATGATTCTCAGTGCTTAGTACCACACATTGACATTCTGTCAGTCGCTGTGTCTGTTCTCAGCGAAGGATGGGAAAATCCTACTGAGCTGGGCAACAGGTCCAGCAAGCAGAGATAACTTCATTGTTCTTTTTCAATGCTAAGGGTGGAAAACTGATTTTATTAGCTTGTCCTCATTTAATGCACTGAATTTAAAAATCGCTGTTGAATTCTGTTGGGTTGCGATTTGAGTTGCCTTAATAATGCAGTGGCCTACTCTATTGCTCCTGTTCTCCAGCCTGCCTTTGTGCTATTTTCCTTCCAGATGAAAGCAGGAAGGGCCCAGCCTCAGTTCCACTGACTTGCTGGGAGATGGATCAGACTGGAAGGACTCCAAATGGCTGAGCTGCTCATTTGTGAATGAACACAATCAAAACCAGTGTTAATTGAGGGACTGATGACCCTGTGCTGAACTGTGGTGGTGGTGATAGGCTTCATAGTTTAACTAAGTAGGTGAACAGATTAAAAAATACACCTGGATGAAAGCAGTGCTTTCTGACCTTAAAATTCACAATGCAATAGACATACCATGCAGTGGTATGAAAAACACACACTGAGTTCCCTTCCTCGCCCAGCTTTGGGAATGCACTTTTCCAGTGCCGTGGTGATGTGATGGAGCTGTTCCATTAGCTGGTCCTGTGGCAGGTATGACCTCTGTGCTCTGTGTGGCCCGTTCCTGGGGGATGCAAAGGTTACCCAAACACAAACTTTGCTGTCTGCCCTGGGCTCAGAAGCATCTGAGCTATGAGACCTTGGTCAAGAGATCCCTCAGCAAGAGGGGAATAATCAGGGATAAATCTTCTAGAGCCTCAGTACCCTTCTCAAAATGTAATTATGCTCCATGCGCACTTCAGCAAGAGACAGAAATGTCCTTTCCTTTGCCCAGAGCTGAGGAACCTGTATTTCATACACTGCAGTGAAGCCAGCAGCTGACTCTGGGAGGCTGCTGTGATGTGCAAGCTGGGCTTGGAAAAGAAACAGAGCGAGGGAACAAGAGAATTATTTCCCCAAGCCTCCAAAGCTCTAATTCCTGCAGACCCCTGGGCTTGGTTGCATTTTCAAGGCTAAGTGGATGAAAACAGGACCATTTCCCTTAAGCAGTCATTAAGGAAAACGACTTCAGATTATTCAGGGTTTCAGGTACTGCTGCAGCAGCCTAATGGAGTGATAACCAGTTACATCTTCCTGGACTGCACCAGCAGACACAACCCGAGTTTTGTAAAACACCAAAGGTATCAGCTCTCCTCCAAACTGCAAATGGAACAGCCCCAGAATAGAGTAAATCTGTGCAAACTGTCTTTGGTGCCAAATGGAAATGTAATTTGCAGGCGTGTCTCAGCAGAGAAAGTCCTTTCCTACGGCAGAGAAAGTCCTTTCCTACAGCAGAAGAAATTCAAGCAGCCACATGGAAATACTTTAATTTCAGCATTAACCATCAGAGGAGATGGCTGTTGCAGATCATGGAAGCCGGGTAATTTAGTTCTGTACTTTGAATATGTGCAGCGCCAAGAAATACTAGGAGATGTGGAATGTTGAATGCAGCCCTGCACCATCAGTGCTGCAGAATCAGGAGGGGAACCAGAGCAAAGCTCGTACTGAGCTGATTGATACCTTCATGGAGCCACAGCACAATATTCCAGCTGGGAGCTGGCTTTGAAAAACCTGAGCTCTGCTGTTTGCCTCTTTGTCATGAGATATAAAATGAGCCTGGATGTTGCCACCTTCTCCATGGTGTGATTCTGGCAGTCAGCAACTTGTGTTTGCCAGGGGGTGAGGTGAGGCACTGAGCTGATGCCTCCTTCCAGGCTTCAGCCCTCCCTCCCTCCCTCTCTCCAATGTCCCTGCCTCCAAACCTGTGAATTCAAACAGCTCCAGGGTAGGTGGATTTTTCCACCCTGTTCCAGGTCTAATTTCTCTTTCAAACTAGTACCGTATATCTTTCCCCACCTCCCACTTGTCACTTTATGGCTTGCTGGATCTGTTTCCTTTAATGCTTGAAAATATACAGTTAAAATCACTTTAAAATTTACTAATATGCCTTTTTATTTGAAAGGCTTATTTTCCTGAAAGGCTTTCCCAGTCTTATATGAGGGCATGCTCTCTAATATTAAACATTTTTTTGTTAAAAATGGGTGCACATATGTTTGATATTTAACTCGAAACAAATGGTGAGAGTAGGGAACATAAGCAAAATTACGCTTTAGATAGCTATAAAAGGTCATTTTTGCTTTAAACTACAAAGGATGAATAGGGGCATATGACACACATAATAAAGGCAGAGGTAGGTTTAAAATGCCCTCAGGCTACTCTGAGGTCAGCTGCTAGCTTACAAGAAAAGACACATTTTGTCCCCCTTTTTTTTTGCCACCCAAAAGTGTGGACTAGCAAGCTGGGATCTGTGTGCAAGGAAGGTCACTCAGTCTCTGTTTTAAAACCCATCACATTTTTCTCTATCATTTTCCTAAGGGATACTGAACCCTCAAGCCTAATAATTAAACAATTGGCTCCAAACCAACCCCCCTCTCTTCCTGGCTGAAAATTAGAGAAGGGTTTAGCTTGCCATGCTGAAGAAACCATTGCTTGTGCCCCGCCATATGATGAGAAATTCCTCACTATCAGACGTAGGTGATCAACAAAGCATGTGAGTGTTCCTCTCTGGTGTGGACAGGAGGGTTTCTGCCAGAGATGCTGCAAACAAGCAAAACTCGCTCTCCCTGCAGTGGTGCCAATGCAGCAGTCCTGGGCTGAGTAACTGGGTTTGCTCTGGGTCGTGGATTTAGCCTGTGCTGGGCTTTTTGGTCAGGGCTTGGTTTGAAAACTGCCAAGCACTCCCCGTGAATTTTGAAGGGGAAATGAAGCGGGAAATGGGCCATTTCTCATTTAGAGCTGGCATGGGACCAAACCAATGGGAGCAGATGAGATTTCCAATAAAACCTTCCTGAAAGGCAAAGGAGTGTAGAGACAAGACGCTGGTTGTAATCTGGCTCCAGCCATCTGCTCCAGAAGCGCTGGGAATGCGGGGCAGGGGATGACTAGCACTTTGTCGATAAAAGTCGGATGGAAACTTCAGCTCAAATTTGGTCATCAGGTGGCTTTTGCATTTGCCAGAACATCTTTTCTGCTGTTAGAGACAGATTAGGGAAGAAATATGGAACAAGCAGGTCAAAACCTTACATGTAGCTCCATCCCTCTAAGGCTTATTTGAAGCCTTGTACTTGTTTCTGAAGGGGCAAAATTAGTCTTACTGTTTCTTTGTAAAGTAATGCAACTTTTCAGTTGATTTTTCCCTTCTTTCCGCTAAAACACAAGTAGGTCCTTTATCCTGGTGGGAGTTGTTTAAAGTTGATTAAATCCTATCGGCAAATCATGGGGTATTTTTAAGTTTTAGACATGACATATATATGCACATTTAAAGCATTTGGAGCAGAAACTCAATGCATTTTCTGATTATTCCTGAGCTTTGTACTCCAATCTGTAATCACTAGAAAGCAAATTGTCCATAGCTCCATCCCATAATATTTAGGTTATTAATGGGAACCAGGTATCCTCCTTCAAAGGAACAGGACCATCGAGGATCATATCTGTTTCTCATGTTCTAGAAGACATTTCGCAGGTTTAATGATTACTCAGAGGGGGAAGAAAAAACCTGGACAATAAATTCAGGAGCTAGCTCAGTTGCAGAGCGGTACAAACACATCCT
The DNA here is from genome assembly GCA_013397565.1 of Ptilonorhynchus violaceus. Lineage (NCBI taxonomy): Eukaryota > Metazoa > Chordata > Aves > Passeriformes > Ptilonorhynchidae > Ptilonorhynchus > Ptilonorhynchus violaceus. Next base: position 807,884 of record VZRJ01000817.1, read on the forward strand.
CTGGCTGAAATTCCTCTTATTAAAGCCCGCTGGGCTGTGCTTTATCATACCAGGCACACGAGCTTCCAGCTGCCAACATGAGGGCACGCTGGCAAACAGCCGACCCAGCTGCTGTGGTGACAGTGCCATTGTAAACTTTTATTTTTTATGCTCAGCGTGTATTGAGAGTGATCCCTTTGTTCCATATGGCTTCCATATAGTGACACTGCATCCTGTGTAGGAGAGGTCAAGCAGTGGATTATCAGCAAGTGTTTCAAGTCAAGAATGAAGGGAGCTGGCAGGGCAAATCCGCACAAAGCCTGTTCTGTGCTTCCCATCGGTGCAGTGACCTCTGGGTTTCGGTGTCTGTGTGTTGCCCCCTTTTCCCTCCATGTGCCGACCACAGCACTGGCCAACGTGTTAGCACAGCATTTCCCTGGAAGGTTTTTAGAGGCAGAAAGAGAACAAAAGCAACCCTGGAAGGCTGGCTGAAATGTTTAGTTATAAGGAGGGAGGCCAGGGACAGGGAGGGAGCAGTGCAGGGAAGGATACGCTCCCATCCCGTCTCCATCCCCACCCTACTGTCCCACTGCCCAGCACCCTTGGAGCCAGGCGTTGTGGATGGGCGTCACATCTGCTCACTTACAGTCAACTGGGACCTTCCCAGTTGGCCAGAACTGATGATAAATGATGGAAAGTGGCTTGGCACACTCGGGTGGATCCTGTCTGGCCCCACAGACCAGTGTGTGTCTAAGTGGTGTAGCAGGCCACTGCCCATATCCTACATTGGTAGGTATGCAAAATTCATAACTTCATTTTAATAACTCCTGACCTGCAAGACTTGAGCGACTGTAAACCTCACAGAATTATTACCGGCCAAGTAAAAATTATATTCCATTTGAACATTCCTCATATAATATCCCCACTGCAGTCAGCACTGAAAGCAAAACAGTGTTACCACGGCTGTTTCTCTGGTACCTAATGAGTTAGCTTTGGCTGGGGATCAGGAGCTTTTGGCGGCTGTAGCTTACATTGACCACTCAAAGGCTTTAGGTATTCTGGACTGTACCTTGTTGTTTAACGATATAAAATTAAATTGGGGCTGAGGGGAGGGGAGTCAGCTGGTTACAGTGGTGTTGGAGAAAGTGCATGCAAACCCTATGCTCAGCCTGTCTCGGCAGGGGCAATGCCAGGGGGGAACGGGGCTGGAGTAGGGTTGGGGACAGAGAACAGCAGCCAAGGGGCAAGGACCAAGCCTCTGGCACGGCCGAGGGTGCTGGATGCTTCAGGGATGCTTGTGGGGAAATGGGCGCCCTCTGTCTTCATCCTTACATCATCCATCAACAGGGAAAGTAATTTCTCCTTCAGTCGGAAAGTCCTGTGAAGTTTATAAAAGAGGATTTAGGAACACACATCACCTCTTGGGTGGGAACCTGAGGGGGACGGGCGAGGAGGGGCTGTTGCACCCCTCCTGCTTAAGCCTGGGGGTGGGGGCTGGTAACCCCTCTCGAAGGAGAGATTTCAGTCTGGTAATAGTCTGGAAGTGATCCAGAGAGTCAGGAATACGTAATCACTGCCATAAAAAGAGAGGCTGAGCAGAAATGCGGGGATTGGTGAATCTGTATGTGGGCACGTTGAGTGAGGAATGATTTGTCCTTTCTGTCCTCAGACAAAAGGAGGGAGTGCTCAGGGAAATGACAGGGCAACCACTCCTGAACAAATAAAAGTGCAATGAAGTCCTGGAAGCAGTCCTGCAGTTTGGTTGTTGGTGGGAAACACGGTGCCCTGGTCTGGAATCTCAGGTTTGGCAGTCCCTACATGCCAGTATGGAAGAACCAGGAGAATCATGGCACTGTATTCATCCTCTTCCTCATTTCTTTTTTTACAAGCCTGAGCACCAGCCACTGTCAGCTGGTTCATCTTTGTGTGACCCATTACAGATATTCTTGCATACTTCTGATTTTATTTCTATTTTGCTGTTATTTCTTTGTTCACCCATGAAAAGAGATTATCATTCTCTGTAATTTTATGTGTCGGAAGGAACAGATGCCAGCAGTGAAAACAAATCCAAAAATTCTTCCCTTATGCTCTATTTACACTGGATCATCTTCTGTCTGATTTGATTTCAGCATCAATATTTTTCCTTTTTCACCCTTGTGCCGTGCAAAAAGATGGAGATAGTAAAAGGGATGGCATGATTATGTTCCTCTAAATAATGTTATGTTGACTCTGCTGCGTAGTACAAATAATTTATTTGAATTAAAAAGAAATATTATTGAGCATTTCTGCCTGGCAAGTCTGAAGCTCATTTAGAATAATAAAATCCACTTTTCAGCTGAATACCCTGGAGTGTTTAATATTTCAGTTTTAATAGTGTGGCAAATGGATCTCAGAAACTGTGGCTATTTGGTGCTCAGGTGCAACAGAAAATTCTGCTAGTGGACTGTGCCTTTCCAAGAGCCTGAATGCCCGGGTGGTTTACACAGCATCCAGCTTGGCAAGAGAATTAAGAGTAGAGGAAAAATGCCTTTCTCCCCTTCCTGTGCCTTCTTTGTTAGATGCTTTTTAAGGAATTATGGAAAAATGCTTCGCAGGTGGCATTGCACTCTGTTGCTGAAATATATCCAGTTCTTCTACCCCAACAGTGTTGGCTCCTTCCCTGTGGACAGTGACATGCTGAACTGCCTGAGGTCTGTCCCCTGTCAGAATACACAGAACCAGCTCATCCCATTAAATTAAAAGGAAATGTTGGGAACCTTACACTGCGTGGGAAATTTGTGCCTTACCACCACGCAAATGCATAAAAGCGAACACTTAGGAGAGATCAGTTCTGCACAAAGTATTTGATTTGCCTAATTTAAGCAAAGACCTGTGAGATTTGATTTAGACTTCCTGGGTGAGACTCTTCATGGATTTTTGTTGGGAGATTCATGGCACTGGAAGCTGGAAGCACATTAGATGAGGTACAACTCATCTATCACTGGCCAATAAATGTTGCCCAGCTCATTTCTGTTTGCAGCCTCATAACTTCTGCTTTGCCAAAGCACATCTTCCAGGAAGACATCCTGCCCTCGTCTGAAGACCTCAAGAGATAGAAAATCCAATTGTGCTTTTCTAATGTGTTAATCACGCCCATCACTCAGCCCTTGTGCCGGGTTCCGGTTCCATTAAGCTGACATGCAAACAGCATCAGGCCTTGTTAGCACATGGCAACTGCTGCGAGCTGGCTCTGCATTTTCATGAGAGCATTGCCAGTATTTTTGCATCTATCATTTCTGACCCTTCACTGTGTGACCCTAAAATGTTTACAAACTTCCAAAAATTGGTGAGGATCTGCTGTTTTATCTGGGAATGCAGGATCAGTTACTCTAGTTCAGACATGCACCTTTTTTCTTAGTCATGGCGTAACCAAATCATTAAAATTTCCAAATTTTTCTGCATCATGTCAGTGTATTAAAACCTGCAAGATCTGGAGCATTCCTTTCATATTGTTTATGGCTGTTTATTAGTTAACCTAAAAATGCCATCAGGATTCTGGTAATACTCTCACTTGTTGATTCCAAAGGAACTTAATGCTTGTTTTCTATCTAAACCTGTGATTGTAAAATATAAGAATAAAATGGGAGCAATTTATTTTTCCAGATCAAATTTTCTCTCAGCAGGATTAAAACTGCCACAGCAGTAAAGAGTTTACAAACTCACTAAAGAACTGTAATAACTTCCCTTCTCACTGCCGGGTCAAGGAAAGGTAATACATGTTTCCAATCAGCTTTGAATTGAACTCAAATTGTAGGGTTTATTTCACTTTAATCCATATGTGAGTTCATGTTAAAGGTAAGAGAAATCACAGGACTGCAAACATGGAGTAGAGTTAATTAAATTCTGTGGCTCCTTTTGGAAGAAGCCCTGGCTCTGCTTCTGCATGAAGGCTTCCAGGGTGCTCCTGAGGGCAAAACCAACTGGAAAGTGGCTCTAAGGGTGCAGCAAGGACAACAGCACAGGAACTTCCAGGGACCAAGTATATTGAGAAAAACACTGCAGCACTTGGGAAATATTTCTTTTTGCTGAGCTATACACCCCCGAACACCCTTCCCCCTCCCCCAAAAAACAAGCTTTCTCCTTTCCCCTTTTTCTCCCTGCCCCAGAAAAAAAAAAGAAGCTATAGTTCCTCAGGCACTGGGGGACTCCAAGGAAACATGGCACGTTCCCAGCTCAGACCCAGATGAGATCTTCATCCAAGCCAGTCACCACTGCAAATGCTGCTTTTAGAAATGATAAACGTTTATTAGTCTTCCTTCTCTGTTTCCCACTTACTGTGGGAATTGGTCTTCTTTTTTTTTTTGGATTTCTGGTTTTCTGTCCAATCTTGTTTTAAATGTGTTCTGGAAAAGAGCTTCTACTAAGTGGGAGAGACTATTCATGTGCTTACAGTTAAGTCTTCATTTCAGTGCCTTGCAGAACTGGGACCTGAGCTCTGGCCACTTTGCAGGATCAGGTGAATAAGCCCTTGCTTATCCTTTTGGCAGGTCTCATTCAGAGACACTGTGAAAGCCTCAGCCCCTGGCTGCATGCACCTGGGAGGAGATTCAGCTTGAAGCCATAAATGCTTATTTAATGTTCCTTTTCTTTTCTTTTTTTCCACATCTGAGATGTACTCTTGGAGCATCTCCAATATTGACAGCAGTGTTCGGTGCAAGTCAAAATGGAACAGGTTGCCCAGGGAGGTGACAGATGCCACATACCTTGGAACATTCAAGGGCAGGTTGCATGGGGCTCTGAGCAACCTGGGGTAGTTGAAGGCTCCTTGCAGGAGGCTTGGACTCGATAACCTTTAAAGGTCACTTCCAACCCAAACTCTTCAATGGGTCTGTGATTCTATGACAGTTGTGGCTCACTCAAGATCTGCACATCACTGGGGACACGTCAGATGTGGGACCTGGGGGTGAGAGATGGCTGGCTACTGCAGGGAGGGCAACACACTTCTGATTCTGCATGTGTCCTTACCAGTGTGCCAGGCTGATCAGCAAGGCACAAACCTCAGGAAAGTGTGTTTTGTTTGTATTTTGTTGAATGGTGGATTTCAGTCCCTGTGAATGGTTTGGAAAGTTGAATGTTCACCAAAGCACCCACCAGAAAGAGCTATCTTGATGCTCTGGGTTCTGGTTGTTGATGCTTCGGTCTGGAGCCCCTGCACCCAGGGAAACAAAATTTTCTTCCCATGCGAAGCTGGCAGTGAAAGGGTTTTCTGTCTAAAAATGAATCGTGTTTCAAAATGAATTGCATGACATGTGTGAGATTCTGGAAAAGCAAGCCTTCCTCAAGCACTACAGTGTGACATTTTAAAAATATGAATTTTAAAATATTGCACCATGCATTCATTTTGCCTCATGCAATAAAATAAAAGTCTCCCTTGAGCAAATTTATTATTCTTAAACTTCCCACAGAATATCAGTGAGACTGCAAGTCACTTAAGCATCAAATGTCAGATTCAGTGTCTCCTGAAGGATTTCTTTGTGGCTTTAACAGGTCTCAAATCAGGCTCTGAAAAATCATTTACTGGACGCCAATGGAAACTGGCCTTTCTAGGTAGGCTTGGAGCTTCACCTTCTGCAGAAACTCATCCACTTGACAAAGAAGTGCTTCAGACTTTGCTTGGTTCACACCAAGGAGCTCTCCAGTTTGTCATAACCATTTTAATAGCAGAGTCTCATTTTCCTGTATTCCTCTGCTCAGATCCTTGCAAGAGTACTTGAAAGTTATTTGTCCTCAAGGCCACAGATATATGAAGAGGCTGTTTTCACAGATGTGCCCAAGAGCCTTTCCCATTTCTTGTCCTAGCTACTTAATTTTCCCTCTATAGAGAAATGTCCTTGGCAACTCTGAGATTCTGTTTCCTGAAGTTTCCTTGTTTGCCAACTCAGATGCTCAAGTGCTCAGTTCTCGGTGCTCAGAGGTGATTTCAAAGTGATTCACCGCAATTCTTCGTATACAAACACTTCAAAATTACTTCAGCAAACTGAAATACTTGTACATCAGCAAGACAGCTTTTCATGATGATGATGATCTTGTGTTCCGTGTATCCAAGTACCTTTGACTCAGATGGTGTTCTTTTATATAACAAACTTTTCTCTCTTAATCAATTCCTGACTGCAAATTCAAGTTTTCTTTTGGGCAAATTTGGAGATACAAGCACAGCCCTGTTTTCTCTGTTAACACTGAAGTGTTTTAAAACAACTGGGTTTTTTTCTTATAAACTCTTACCTCAGACCTGGTGAGGTTTTTTATGTTGCTTTGGACTGTAGAATTGTCCACTCATGGAAAAAAAGCTAATTCAGGTCTTGCTAGTCTAGTTTTTACTCTCACGTGTAATTTTTGGTTTTTTACATCAGTCACCATTCTTTAGCTGCATTGATCTATCAGCCCAGGTTTGAGACAAATCAGTTCCAGGTTTGAAGCAAGAAGACTGTGTTGTGAAAACATCCATAACTGCATCCATCCTACTTGGATTCCCGAAACATGCAGTTCCCCACCTCATTGAATCAGTCTCCTCTTTATGCTGGTGACTTTCCTTGGTCACATTTCTGAGGTCAAATACCAGGAAAAGGTTAATATCAAAAGATTCCAGGCAAGAAAGCTGACTCCATATCATTCAGCCTGAATCTGTATATGCTCCTGCAATGAACAGATCATTAACTTTTGCAATGCAGCTGCTGAGAGATGTCTTGAAATACTTCAGCTCTCCAGTCAGGGTGATAGCAGCTCATTAAAGCACAGTATCTGAGCCCTCTGTTCAAAGAGGGTTTGGAAATCACTGCTGTTTCTCCCTTCTGTTACCACAGAACCAGGAAGGAAACAGAGCTCAGCTGGTATTTTATGTCCTTGTGCAGAATGTGGTGACCTCAAAGTTGAAGCATTTGCACAGACATCCCTGTCCTGTACAAAAGCAATCAAGAGTTCATTACCCAACACAGGAACCTCAATGCCCATTGGGTTAAACTGGAAATGGACTTTCTTCTGAGAGCTGCATTAGGAAGATAAATCTGTAAGAACTATTTGATATTTTGTAACAAACTGAGGTTTACATTTAAACTAGCAAAATCCATCCTTTTTCCTCCTTCTGCCCCACCAGTGCTGCACCAAAGGCACTGCTCCTGAACAAGTCACTTCACATCAGTCTCCACATCCAGGAAAGCCACATGAAGAGCTGATGAAAGTCCACTTTATGAGGTGATTATAAGTTTTGTCATTACTCTGAACTGAAGTTGTTCATATTTGTGGCATATGTTTGATCCAAGAATCTTTCAGGATGCTGATGTCTGCAGTGCTTCCTCCCAGGCTGCTCCATTGCTCCCGTCAGTGGTCCCACACTTGTGCATGCAGTGGCTTTTCCTTGTTACTGGGTATGAGCAACAGGCAGATACTGGCTTTAGAGGAGATTTGCCTAATCATGATGGGTTTCTGGAGGCAAAACCTAAGAGGAAAATCCAGCTATTCCATGAAGAAATACATTAGGGCTGTGTATGTGCCCAATGAGTCAAATAAAGGCAGTGCATGTGTTTCCCTGAGGCATGTGCAGGAGAGAAATTCAGCCTTGCTCCTTCTCAGCAATGTGTGAATTATCTGGGATGTGGCAGGCACGTTTTGGACACAGATCCCAGTTGCCAGTGCTCAGGGATGTGAGTGTGGTCATTTGTCTGCAAGGTGTCCATGCTGCTGTTCCTGAGGGATGAACAGCTCGGGGAGCAAGGGGAGCCCTCCCAGCCTGCAGCTGCCCCCTCCATGAGCTGAATTTCATGCAGAGTTCTGGGATCAGCGCAACTGCCAACAGGTTTCTGGGTGAAATTCCAGGTCTGGAGCAGAGCTTGAAAAGCCTTAGCCATTTTGTGACCTGGGTAATAAAGAGAGGGAAGAGGGAGCTCCTCATCCCTCCAGGGACCTGCAGCAGCAGAGGCAGCGGAGGGGCTCCAGCCAAAATCTGTGGTGACTGGGGGAGTGGATGGCAGGGCATCCTCATCACAGCCCTGCTTTCTGAAACGTGCTTCCTCTCATTTGGTCCACCAGATTTATAAAACTTGCAGGCAAGCTGCAAGGACCATCTGTTTTCCAGGGACTTCAGGGATGAGTGGAGCAGGGAGGAGGAGGTGGCTTAAGCGGTAATTGAAGGTCTTGAAAGTGTGTCTGGTTTTCTTTGAGGGAAGAGTGGTTTTAGGCAGGCTTTGTCTACAGCTACAGGTTATAAGTGATGTGATATATTTTAATGCGTTGTGGGCTGGTTGGATGACACGGTAAGACCTGACAAGGTTCATTTCACAGATCGAGCAGAGACGTGGTGGGGCTGCTGCTGCAACACGGGGCCATCAGAAACAAGGAGGGAGAGAGTAGCCAGGAGAACAGCACAAGGCTTGGCTGGGCACCAGGGAGCTTGCCTTGGGTTGGACTTTTGCCTTAAGCAGGATTTTTTCTGACTTAGATTCCCTCCCCTCCCTGCTCCCAGGCTGACGTGGTTAGAAGGAAGTAGAGCAAAAACAGTCTAAAAGCAGAAAAGGTGACCCAGAGCTGAATTGGAGTATCTATAATGGACAGAGGGAACCCAAGCCCAAAGAAATTATGACTTCAGAGGCTTATTTTTTTCTATCTAGTCTGTTGCCTCCAAAGATGACAGAGGAGCAGAATCGCTGATGAGACTATTGCCTTACAGAAGGTTGAAAACATATATTGTATTAATTTTCATTGCATTTTGTCTGAAGTGACGTGAAATATATTTCCGTAACCAACCAAGCTCATTCTTAACTATCACTGCTACACACTCAGCAAGAATTTATAGGCAGTGTTAGAAGTATTCATATCCTCACCTATTGTTTGTGCTGAAAGCCTCTGTCCTGGAATAAGAATTGAGCGTCCTAATGCTCAGTCACAGCATTGTAAATCAGGAGCTGGGATGATCACACATGCATCCTCTCCTGCACTGGCCTTGATGGTCTGGGAATGTTTATTTTTATGAAAAAATAACCACTTCTCCTATCTTGATCCCTTAGTCAACTGGGGATAGATCTGCTTTGGTCCCTAGGTGGAAAGATCTGCAGAGTTGAGCAGATCCTCTGGGATGTTTCCAGATCTGGGGACTTATTCTTGGTGGGCCTTGCAGCCCTCCTGGCATCCTGCAGGAGCATAGGGAGAAGCTCTCAGAGGGCCCAGAGCCTCCTCTGTAGCCCAACCTCGTGCTTGTGCTGCCTGTTCTCCACTTCCTGCAGTGCCCCCCATCTCCGGGCCATGGAACGCAGCTGACAAGGTTGAAGAAGACCACAGCTCATGAAGCAAGCCGTGGGTCAGCTGAGAAGAGGAACAGATCCAGCCTGAAGGGGAACATCAGAACTGTGGTTCTCATCATTTTTATTTGATGGCACTGGGCAGCGAGAGGGCAATTCTGCTCTCAAGGAAACTGGAGCAGCTTCTCTGAAGTCTGCTCATTCCAGATTTACCTTGATGAATTTGAGAGCCAAAAATGGCCTGAAATAGCTATAAAAATTTATTAAGGCTTTGGGACAGATTGTGCTATTCTTGGGGAGAGGGGAGAGGGAGTAGGAATTTCCTTCCCTTAAGAAACTTAAGCATAGTAGTGGGAAACAAAAAAGACAAGAAAGTGATGCAGATAACAAATAATTCCTCTGATGCTGCCTGGCGTTTTGACTGATCTTTGGTTATACCCATGTCCTGACAATAAAATTGCAGCAGTTCTGCACTCCTTGTTCCCTGCTCCCAGTGGAAACACCCTGAGGACAATGCTGGCTTTCTCCAAACTAGTCTGTTAAATAACTGTGTTCTCTGTGTTATGTCTGGAGGCTCCTGCAAGGGGAGGTGTGGGGTGTCAGCCTGCAGCACCCACAGGTGCTGCACTGGGATTGACTGGGCTCTGCAGATGCTTCAGGCAGCAGGATCTCCATTTCTCTGTGGTGAGTTTTGAAATCCCTGAGCTGTAAGACCAAAGAAAATATTATCTATCCACACAGAAAAGCCACAGAAAGGCCTGCACCTTCTGCTTGGTGCTGAGGCATACTGTCTGATTAAAAATAGGGACTGAGTTAGTTTTGCAGAGATTTAACATCTTCTGTACATCGCTGATTTACTTCCTGAGGAGTAAGTAACATAACACATGCTACTCTCCTATTTCATGGTAATCCTTACCCTTTGTTGTCAGGTTACAAGCCAAAGGTGCATATTTTTCAAGGAATTGTTTGAATTACTTTCCTCATCCTGATTACTTTTCTTCACTTTTTCCTTCATTAACCATCCTTTGGGTATTAACCTTGTATTTATGCTCACATTAACCAGGGTCAGCATCAGAAAATGCTCTTGCTCTTGCTTTTGCTCAGCCACCTGGAGAAACAGAGAGGGGAGACAGTACCAGACACGCACTAATTTCTAACATGTGTTTCCTGCCAGCACTGGCCTGAGCAGCTCAACCGCATAAGTCACCCCGGGAATAATTGCTGTTTGAGTACAGTCTGTGGATGTGCACCAGCCTGAGAAAGCTCTGCCAAGGAGTGGGTGTCCTGCTGAACATCAGCAGGCTGGGGGCAAGAAGGAGGCAGATGTGGTACAGACATCACAGTCACTGGCGATGCGCAAAAGATTCAGTTTGGCTTCATCTGAGCTACGTACATAAGCTGGTTGAATAATAAAAGGAAACAGCTGTAAATTGGGATGAATATTTATATCTGTGGTAACTCCCCCCCCTCCGTTTGAATATTGAAAGTGAAGCCTGGTAGGCTGGGCTTTCTGCTGTCCATGCTATTTCCAAAACATCCAGCAGCATCAGGAATGGTTTGGGCTGCTTTCATGGTTTTTCTGGTCATGTGAGGTTGGGCTTGTGGACTTGTGGCTCATGCTGTGCCCAGGGGTGGGCTGGAGCTGTGGTGTGTCCCTGGCCTGGAGCAGACATGGCTTCTGATGCCAATGGCCTCGTTCAGCTCAAGTGGTGAAGGCGTCTGACCCTCAGTAGCTGCACACAGTGCCCAGGGGTTTGGTGACCTGGAAAAGAGGCTGTTAAGGAATGAGATAATTCTGTGACTATTTATTTAACTTTTGTCTGCAAGTGGGTAAATGATATCTCATCTAAGAAAGCCACAGGTGTCTTACCCCTTCTCTGCATATCTGTAATTTTCATTACTCTATGGAATAACCCCAGAACTTACATGGAGTGGGATTTTTCCAAAGTGTTTTGCTTCAGCCTGTCTTTCCCCCTCACGGGAGCAGATGGGAGTTTTGCTGTTGATTTCAGTGTGAACAGAGTTTGGGTTTGGAAAACCCAGCAGTCTCTTGTGGCAATTGGGTCACGGTGTGTGGTGGGAGCTGTTTCGTGCCTGTCTAGGGAGGGATGTGTTTAAGGATGAGCCCGGTTCAAACTCACTGCAAGTCCCAATGACTTCAGAACTGAACCTGGCCAGGAACACTGCTCACAGCTGAGACCATATTCCTCATGATTTTGGAAAGGATAATGCTGTGGAAATTTTCTGCCATTTGGAAATTAAGACAGAGCAGCCCCAATCAGCCCCTGATTTCTTATGGAAGTGAGTTTCCTAATGCTCGTGTCCCTCCTTGTGCCTGCACTCTCCTACCTCTCTTGCCCTCCTGTACCCTGTGAATCTATTGATCAATTTTATACAAATTGAGCAAATGCTAAGAAATCTCTGAGATACTGAAATGTTAAAAGTTTATGAAGTCTGTTTATACTGGCTGAGAAACGTTACAGCACCAGCTTATGCAGAAGATACTCTGGAGTCACCCTATGGGATCAACCTTGGAAAAGACTGCTCCTGCTTCACCTCTAAAATCAATCACCAGAAAAAGTGTGGAGAGATCCAGGCTTTATTAGTTTTTCTGTTCACAGACTAAATCGCTGTGTTAAAACTCACAAAGAAGTTAATATTTTAATTTCTAGCTTTTTTGAGGCAGGGGAAAGGCGTTTAGCACTGGGATTCTGGTTTCTTCTAAAGGCTCTGAGAGATCCCTGCTCTGTAATGCCAGAACCTTTTCCTATGCCAAGCTAGGAAACTGATGTTTTTGGATGCATCCTTTGCAGCAACAACAACTCCCCAGGCAAAGGATGCAGCTCCTCGTGAGCCCCTGCCTGCCCCCAGAGCTCTCTTCACACCCATGGCTCCTCCTGGAAACTTACTGTGTGGACCAGGAAAACCAAGGGCTGAACTTCTGGAGCTCCACAGGGGAAACCAGTCCTGCCAGCTTTTCCATTATGCTATTTGTTACATCTTCTCTTATTTCAGTGAATGTGAAACCTAAAAGGTAAAAGGATACTGTTGGAAATGTGGTATTGGAGGGCAGCCCTTCCCCACCCAGCTCTGCTTCCCAGGCCTCAGAGCACAAAGGATCACAATTCACTTCTGACTCTATTTCTTCCATGCCGTAATTCCTAAAGAAGTGTGTCTTCTTTAAGCTGTTTTGCTTTTGGAATTTCACTCCTCCTTGCCTCACTGCAGGGACTATGAAACCAGTTTGTGGCTTTTCATTTTCCTACACTGAATTTTGGCCAGTGCTGCTCAGGAGGCTTTCCCAAGGTAGCCGAGGTGTGAGTTCTGCTCCGGCTCCATCCCAGCTGCCATAACACAATTCCTTCCCTTGTCACTTCCTTTCTCTGGAGCTGGGTGTTTGGAGGACTGAAGGAACAAGAGACATAGATTGAGAGGAGACCTCAAGCCCATCAGTTCTGCTCACACTTTACATCAGCTTGCTGGGCTTGCCCTACCGGTGTGGCTGCCAGAACAGCTTTTTCTTTCCCTCTTTCAATAAAGTGGGAGCTGCAGCCATTTCCTTTGGTTTTTTTGGAATTATTGTATGTGCTGGGTGCCTCACAGGTGTGTAGCAATCCTAAAAGCCAATTCTTGTGCAGTTGCCTTCACCAGCAGATCTCCACGTGCTTTGCAAAAAGGGTTGACATCGTTGTTCTGGTCCTCAGTGGGGAAACTGAGGCATGGAGCAGGTCTGTGTTCAAAAACCATGTAGATGTGGCACTTGGGGACATGGTTCAGTGGTGGGTTTGGGAGTGCTGCTTAAGGGCTGGACTCGATGATCTCAGAGGTCTCTTCCAACCTCAATGATTCTGTGATTCGAGGCAGAGGCTGACCTGGGAAGAGAAGCAGAGTGTCCTGCATGCTGATGGCAAACTTCTCTCTAGCCACACTGCCTGGAGTGTTTGAATGCTCCCTGCTGGAACACACAACCCTCCTCTCTAGGTGGACACGGAGCTGGCAGGGCTACCATCAGCCAAGGCTGGCTCTCAATTAACCTTGTGCCCTGGGCTTGCTGCTCACTGAAATCCTGAGCCACTTTTTAAATGCTGTCTGTCAGTTATTCTTTATGGGCCACCATGCAAGGGTTTCCCATGTTGGGTCAATTCTTAATTAACAAGGTTTCACAGGACCTGGGTTATCAGCCACAAATAAGGCTTTGCTTTCAGCAGGAGCAGGTGCCCCATCCATGACCGCTGTGACAGGGACACACACGACTGGCACAGGCTGGGGATGGCAGTGGAAGCCTGGGCAAAGACAGCAGCATTAAAGACAGCCAAAGTCCTTCCTCTTTTCACCTGCAGCACTATTATCACACAGCCTGAGCCCAGGCTGTGCTGCTCACCGACCCAGGGAAGGGCTCATACAGCCACACAGCTGCACATCACTCACACGGGGTTAACTCAGGTTTTTAAAGCCCTCGTTTCAAGGCATATTCAAACCTACAGTTACTCTTTTATATCTCCCAGCATCTGTCTGTGATATGGAAACATCGTTTATCACTTCCGCAGCGGTCTGGTGCTGCATAAAACCCCAGCACTTCAGCTGAACCTTTTTCTGAGGAACAGGTTGCCCAGTCCAGGCTGCCTCTGGGGCTGTGATGGCTCCTGGGGCAGCCCCAGCCCTGCATGTCTCCAGCTCTCCAACACTGGGGTTTTATTCCATTTGCATTCCTCCTCTCACTCAGCCTTTAAAAACCTTCCTTCCTACTGCACTGTGAATGGATGAGATGATTGCATTTTACTCTAGTTCTCTTTTCATGTTTCAGCTTGTTTTCATAACCAAATAAAATATCTGCTGTCATGAGCATCTTCTTTGGGGACACTGTGCTGCGTCCCCTCGGTGAGACCCACACTCCTTTCTCTGGGTGTGGACATACAGCTTTGTTGTCCTGGCTTTTGTCTCACCTCCTCAGGCTGACTCCAGTAATGAGAAGTTAATTATTCCCAGAGGCAAAATGTAGGGTCAAGAGCTGCTGCTCCCCACAGGTGTGACACTGCCGCGTCTGTCACCCCACGGCAGCCATGGGGCGATGCCAGCAGGCAGGTCTGTGGTGGTGCTGCCGGGGCTGCTGTCATCTGGTTTTCCTAAGAGAAATATGTATACATGTATCTATAGGTGTACAAATTTGTACTGCTCCGTGTTTACCCAGGAGCGAGGAGATTTCCACTGCTGGAAATTCAGCTCACGCATTCCCACCGCAGTGATCCAGCGCCCGTCACAGGAGAGCTGGGAGAGGAATGCTTCTTGCTAAAAATAAACACAGGAAGGCTGGCTAGCAAGACCTTTCCTTGCCTTTCATTGCCGGCTTAAAAGGCTGCAGCTCCCATGATCCTTTCCCGCAGGTGCTGGCAGCTGAGGGATGCTGCCCTCCGGCCCAGGCCGCCGCTTCCCGTGCCGCTGCCGCGCCGTCCCCTGCCACCCCTCTCTGCTTTGGTGGTCCCTGGCGCGGGGCATGGATACGAGCGGCGCTCCCGGTGTTGCTGCCGGATTCCTCGGGCGAGGGGAGCCCCGAGAGCGAGCCGAGCGCTTTTGTGCCGCGCCGCGGGCTCCGGGATCAGGAGCGCTGAAGCGATGACACAAAACTGGCAGCTGAAACGTCCTCGCTCCGCCGGATCCGGGACCTCTGCGCCGTCTTTCTGCACAGCCCAGGGATTTTCGTTTCATTTTTTACTGTAACTACCTTCTATGGTCCATAAACTATATTGTTTTCATTTAATTCTGGGAACATAATGAATTTCTGTGGGCTTGTTTCCTCTTCAATGTAATATCTTTGCTAGATGTGAGGTTTATTTCACAAGCTAGTTATAAATTCGTTCAGACTCGCAATTGTTTCATCTTGGGAGCAATCAATAAAAAGAAACATGAGGGAGATTTTAGACCCTTCACATCCACTGAAATTCAGGGATGTAAATCTGTCGTCTGACTTTTTTTTTTTCCCTGAGTGCTGAGTAATGTTGGAAAAATGTTAAACCTCATACTAGTACCTCAGTGTGTCTATGGAATGGCCAGAGTGTGAAATTCTCCCTTCTTTACCCCCAAAAGAGTCTTCAACATAAAAAATCTCATTGGGTATTGTGAAGAGGCAATGAAAAACTGCCAAAACCAGAGGGTGTGACAGTGTCAGGGTCTGTTCCTTACACAACTATCCTTCATGTCATGCCCTTGCCTCAGCTCAGTCTACTGCGCCTTATCACACTATCAAGTGGGTAACATCTATTTTTTCCTCAGTTTCCTGACAATTTAGGATGAAAGCTAACCTCCCTGGAGCTAATCTGCAGCTGGCCCTTCTGTGCCTCCTAGCTGAAATACCCAGATTAAAGCTAACATCTGGCTATCAGCAAATAGATTTAGAGCAGCAGATATATATATATATAATTTTCTAGATTTATCCCCTTTATTTTTTTGCCAATAGCGAGAACCTGAGGAGCTGCTGAGCACTCTTTTGAAAAGCTTGCCAAAAAAATGCCTAATTTCACTTCTCACTTGTGCAGGCGGGTTGCAGATTGCTGGTGGTGTCAGTCTGGGATAAATAAAAGCAAAAACAGGCGCAGACTCCCCAGGTCACCAAGAGCCACCTGGGAGACTCCCTGGAATCCTGCTGTTTGTAGACTCAGCCTGGGGATGCTGCTTGCACCATGAGGTGCTGCTCAAGGGGGAATAAAATTATAATAATCCAGCCCACTTCTCTTATGGCCATGTATGTCCGTGGTTTCCTCCTCAGTATTGTGTTTCTAAAGAAGTTCACGACCCATTAATCCATGGAAATGTGTCTCGTGTCAGTGAGCTGGGCTGGTGCTTGGGTGCAGCCATTTGAAGGCATGTGGGCACTCAGGCAGGAGCCCGGGGTTTGGGGACAGCCAAAGCAGCCCCACAAATCCCCTGCAGATTTGCAGCACCCCATTCACTACCCACGGGCCTCCCTTGCTGCCAGAGGACCCACTGTGGTGCTGAGAGCCAGCTGGTTGCTGCACTTCTGCTCCATTTTTATTGTTGCATTCGCACAGCGCTGATAATAAATAAGAACTGCATTGAGCCTGGGCTGAATTTTATTTTGTTTGAAGGCCAGACCCCAGAAAGTTGTGGGGGAGCTTTTTTTGGTGGTTTTGTTTTGTTTTGTTTTCTGGAGGTTGTTTTGCTCTGGATTGGAGACAAGCATGGAGTGTGAAACAGCAACAACAGCTTGAGAAGTCCCTGTTCCCACTTTCTTGAGATGTTGTGATGACTCTTTGAGTGCTCTTGATCCATTCCGGTGCAGACTGAACTAAACTCACATTAACCATTACTGAAGCAAACGATTAAGTAGGTGAGGAATTAATTTACAAGAGCAAATTCTGCATCTAGTGTATTGCCAGTCCTGAGATGCTTTAATAATAAACCAGGTCTTGCCACTGAATTTAGGGATAATTTAGGACCTGGTGTCATTAATTAAAAGTAGAAACTTTTTTAGCAGCAGATGAATGAATTTGTATTGATTTTGTATGTTTTTGCTCTCTACTTCTCAGCTCAGTTTCAACCTCCCAGCCCCCAGGCTTTGTGATGGAGCAGCAATCCAAAGGTACAAGAGCCTGATGAAATGTGGATGTTCAGAGTCCAGTGTCTCTAAAATTTCCCAGCTCAGTTGCATGAACAGCCTTAGGGGGTTTTGCTGAAATACAAAAAGAGAGGCCAAGGATATTAAGACCCAGCATTTGGCATTGGCTTTCAACCTCTTCAAGATTTCCCCCCTCCATGCTCACTCCTTTGGTGAGGTGCTGGGGTGGGGTGAGGTGCTGGGGTGGGCTGAGGTGGGACAAGGCTGAGTGTGACCTCACTGCTGAGCGTGGGGCTCTGAGAGGGTGGGATGGGTGCAGGGGGAAGAAGAACTTGGAGCTTCATTCAGAGGGTTTAATTCTCCTTTGCCTACAACGTGTGCTTTGTCTCCTGCACTGCTCTGCTCTCTCGGCTTGGTGCCGCCTGGGAAGGGAATGAGAGATGTCAGCAAGGCCAGGATGCTCCTGTATGTGCAAAGACATGGATTTACACCCCTTGTCTGGAGAGCTGTGGAGCAGACAGCCCCCTGAATGTAGATCCGGAATAACTGGGAGTGAGCCTGGGTGTGAGCACAGATGTGGAATTTAATTCTCATTTTCTTTTTGTTTGAAGCATTTGTGATCTCAAGGGGGAGGGAAAAACTGACTAGAGACTCACTGCTGATTTTGTTTGTGTTGAGGAGACGTCCCAGCACATCCCAGCACACAAGCTGTCATGGAAACTCAGAGGAGCATGAAGCAGAGCCGGCTGCTGGGCTGCATCCCAACATCATCCCTGCGGGCACAAGTGGCTCTCGCTGGGGACCTGTCCTGCTGTGGATGGGCAGGTGAGGGGCTGCAGCTCCTCCCATCCCACCCAGCTGGTGAAAAGGGGCCTCGTACAGCTGCACACCCTCCCGTTGGAGCTGCTCCTGCCAGAGAGGTGACAGATTTGCTAGTTTGCTTAAAAATCCCTGTTTAAGCGGAGGCGGTGGGAATCTCATGTGCCAGGTCCACACAGGAGAATTTTTCCCGTAGTAATTTGTGCTCAAATTAAAATCATCAAATATACAAACTCGTTCCTTATGGTGAATCCAAAGAAACCTAAACTGATAAGGAAGCACATGTGGAGGAAGGACAATTCAAACCCACCTTTGTGCTCGGCTCTGGCTGTGCCGTCTCAACCTGCTCCATCTGCCAAAATGGGTTAGAAATGCAGTGTGGATCCCGGGGCTTTGTTCTTCCCAGCAGTGGAGGAAAGTCCATGAAATAGGCTTTCACCTGGTGTTTTTCTGCTTCCACTTCCAGCTCTGTTCAAGACACACAGGAGGGAAGGTACATGACAAAATCACTGCAGCAACAGACCTGAGGCTGGTTCAGTTGGATGTTTCAGTGGAAATTTGGACCTGAATCCTTGTTTCCCACTCCGATGTAAGCTTGTCTTCTGGCTGAGTTTTCTTCAGCATTTGCAGCCTTAGTTTCTTTTTTTTTTTTCTTTTTGGCCTGTTTTGAGGGGGATTCTTTGTAACCTTAAATTCAAATCCCAGCCTGCTGCTCGGCAGAGGTGCTCACACTCCGCAGTCCAGGGGAGCTGCTGCTCTGCATCACACCTCCTGCCCGGGGCCACCCACGGGCTGCTCCTCCACGAGCATTTACAAGGAGTTTACTCATGGAAAAAGTTCTCCCCCTCCTCTAACAATCAGAGCTCAATTAGTGCCCAGAAACACAACGATGGACACCTTCCCTTGGTGTGCCAGTGATGGGCCCCATCCTGTCCCACACAGCGGGGTCACATCTGGCCCTACTGACATCATGGCAAAATGCTCATCCCCTGGCTGTATTTCACCCCCGCTTTCATTTCTTACTATTTCTCATCCAATCCATTAATTTATTAATCTTCTTTATTCCCACTTCTTTTGTGCCCCCCGCTATGTTTGTTTTATGCGTTTATGCCCCCGATCTGGTTGTGCAAATGACTCTTCTGTTTATAGCAGGTCCAGAGTAAATCAGACCTCCAGCTGAGGACATGGAAGCTTCGTGTGGCAGCAGGCAATTCAGGTCCTCTCTCCTTCCCTCAGCCTCTGCCTCATTTATATCTGCAAATTTGTGATCTTGCCTTGAAAAAATCTGTAATGACTCATTGCCTCTCCTGGCTCTACTGCCAATAACACAGTTAGTTACAACCAGTAATTAACTGGAAAGTCTAATTACTTAAAATTCAGCCCTTTCCTGGGATTTTGCTGTTGCAGGAGAATGCCAAATAATAACTATGCTTTTCAATATACCCTCGTTTTATTTTTCTTGGGGAACATACAAAAGTTATGTGTAAATATTTCTCTCTCCAGCAAGCACACTTTATTATCCCTTTTCCTTTAGCTTTCATTAAAAACTGCTCCCGCCCCTTCTTTAGCTTGAACATATAAATAAATAACGCCTGATTCAAACAACCTCAGCCATAAAAACCTGCTTGAAAAGAATCTCAGGCAACTACCACATCTGGAATAATAGTCAACATATTTTAGAAAGAGACTTCATTTTTCTCACACAGGATACTAAATCATGATGGCTCCATGTGCCAAAAATAACACAGTGGGATATGACTATGGGAGGACGTGAACCTATAATGAGGTTCAATAAAGTACTAATCTTATGGGGTAATGCAATCTGGTTTGCTTTTACTTAAAAAAAAGCCTCTGTGTGTGTGTGTGTTCATAAACGCTGGTGTGCTTTTTAAACAGGATTCTGGTGTCTTCTATCAAACTCTTTTCACTGTTCTGCAATGCAAATAAATATTTCAAAGCTCATTAGCTTTGTCCCAAATTAGCCTAATTCCAAGAAGGATGATGGATTCCACCCGCCCCATCATTTCAATGGAGGGAAATCCAATGGGATGATCTACTGTTGTGAGAGCAAGAGCTTTACCATTTACTGAGCTTCGCCAGAGATGATCAGTGGTGCAGCACGATTTCTTCACTTTTCTCATGGTTTGTTTTGCTCCATATCATCCCCAGTTAGAAAGTGATTCCCTAACTGCAGGACTGCATATTAAAATAATCCCTGACCTTGGGGGAATAAAAGATGAGTCCCTTTTTACACCATGGAGGTGGGACAGAATGAAGTTGACAACAGGAATGAGAAATATGGGAAAAAACTAACCAAAGAACAACTCTGAATTACAGAAAACTCTTCCTAATCCTGAAAATCTGTAGCCTGGATCCGCTAAAGGGAAAAGGTCTTATTCCTTAAGATATTTTTCTCTCTGTAGTGGAGGAAGACTGGCAGGAGCAGTTGTGTGCCCACTGAGAGGTGACAGACTTTGTCTCCGCTTTTCCCTAGGAATATCCTCCACCACCTACATCTGCA
Source organism: Ptilonorhynchus violaceus (assembly GCA_013397565.1). NCBI lineage: Eukaryota > Metazoa > Chordata > Aves > Passeriformes > Ptilonorhynchidae > Ptilonorhynchus > Ptilonorhynchus violaceus. Next base: position 828,039 of record VZRJ01000817.1, read on the forward strand.
TCATCCAGGGCCAGCTGTGCAGTGGGCAGCATCTCTGGCCCAGAAGGATGGTGCCAAGGTGGTCACACACAAACCTAGGATGGAGGATCCCACCTTCCTCTTCCTGCCCTTCCCTTGCAGTTGTCTCAATCCCAAGGGAGGACGCACTTCACTTCTTTGCTTCCAGCTGATCTGAAAACAATGAAATAGCTTGGCCAAGTCCCCAAATCTCTGGAGCCTCATTTAATGCATTGCTGTACATTTTAATCCTACACCATTCTTCCTTCTCTTCTCCAACTTTATCTGCAGGAGATCGATACAAATATATCCAACCCTTGGGTTTCTTGTGACACGAGAAAAGCGTGACACATGGATACTTTGGCTCAGGGAATACTGCCCCGGGTGGCTTTTATCAAACATAACTCAACATTTCCCCAGACATCTTGATCACCAATCCAGTGCCAGCCCCTCTGAGCAGCCAATTTACTACGCTGTAAATAAATCTAACTTCAACCGATAGATTTTTTGCCATGTAATCAGTCTGCTTTCATAAAAATTCCCTTCTCTTGGCATTCATTCACATGTGCCTTACAAATGTGCACACTGTATTGAATCAGATGTGTGGGAAATATATATTTTTTCCATATGGATCACAATATACCATAAAAGGTTTTCCCCTGCCCCCATCTCCCCTCCTCGCAGTCTCTTGAGGGCATATATCATAACAATTGAAATCTGATGAGAAAATGAAAAAATGCTTGGTGTTCATATCTTCCAAGTAGTTTTCCAGAGTCCTGCTGCTGAAAGGGACATAAATCATCGGCAGCACTCAAACAACGCTGTTACCTGAATACACAAAACAAAACACGACTTGTTTCTTGCTACTGGAAAGAGGAAAGCACTGCAGCCAAAAAAAATGCCTTCAAATTGTCAGTCAGGTTATATTTAGCCAGAGAAGTTATGCGTGCTAGAAGGGACGGTAGCCAAAAAAAGGGGGTGCAGCCCATTGCAGGCATCTACCTGGCATGAGGAAGGAAAGCTGGAACATTCTGCTGCTTTTCTACTCTGGATGATGTCCCAGCTGGTGCTTACCCAAATCAGCATCACTCAACCCTGCACGGGCTCCAGACATGGTGGTGCCCTGGCAGGATCCCGTGGGATAAAGCAGGGGCAAGACCGCTGTTAGCAGCTGCAAAGGGCACACCAGGTCTGCCTGCTGCTGTCGGGTTCTCTCTGAACCCTGGCACCAATGGGAAGGGGACAGAGCTGCCAGCAGGACCCTTCTTCAGACTCATCACACCTCCAAGGTGACAGCGCTGAAGTTTTCTTGCAAGATCCTCCTAGCACTGCTCTGGTCTAACCTGTCCTCTTGCTGAAATAAAACTAGTAAGCCCAAAAGAACTAAAGCAGTAAGAAGTCTTTCACTAAGATGTCACCTTTTTTTTAATGTTATCTTTGTAATTGAAACATCTGAAAATGACAAACCATCTCTGGATAGCTCTGCAGACAGACAAAAAATAGGTGATAACTGTTACGAAAACATTGTCCAAATCATTCACTTCCTGCCCCAAATTTTGAAGTTACACTATGAATCAAAAACCAAAATGCCTTGAAAATATCCATCCAGTGTTTGAGGAATACTTTCCCAGAAACTACACTCTGATCCAGGATATGCTGTCAGCTGGAAAAGAGGATAAAACCTGGCACTGAGTTATAGTTTGTAAGTGACAGCAGCACACTCTGTGCAGCACCACTGCCTCCCACCACAGGCAGGTTTAGCATCCCGTGCTCCTGAATCTGTCCCCTCCACCAAACACAGGGACACTGCCTGGTTCAGGGTCTTGTTCTGTTTTGGACAAAATCAGCAGCAGGACCGCAAATAGAACTCGTGTCTCCTGATCCCATCCTGCTAACCAGCTGCACGTTCTTCCTCTGACATGGTGCAGAGGGTTGTGCAGCACAAAAGAGGAAAATCAGTCTCCTTCCAGCAACCCACTGGTACCCCATGGCATCTCCTCTCCCCGCTGTGTGCCACCTGCATCACCCTAGGGCGGCTCTTGAGAAGGAACAGGGTTTGTGCATGAGCAGGAGGAGGAGGTGACTTTCCCACACCGCGGCAACTACTCCCAGCTTTCTGGCTCCATCTTCTGGAAGTGAGACAAAATAGAGACTTCTCAAAGCCTGAGCTTGTATTACAAGTTTATAACAACGCCCTACAGTGTGGGCCCTGCAATATATTTGGCACAAATAAATCCCTTTCATAATGTACGAAAGTTGTAATTAACCTCTGTAAAATGCCTCGGCAGGAAAAAAAAAAAAAAAAGAAAGCCAACAGGGAAACATTATTTTCTGTCTTCTTTTTAAGTCATTCCCCAAATTGTATGGGATGACAGGGGGATCCAATGCATAAAAGCATTGTGGTCACTCAGTGGCCTTTCAGTTAGAAAAATGAAAAAGAGAAATACCTGAGAAATTATTTCAGAGCTTGGCTGAGCAGGGTTTAGTGCTGGGACCTGGAGCCAGTGACACCGGGACAGGACTCCAGCCCACCTCTAAATGGGCCAAATCAGAAATCAGAGCTTTCCCAATGCCATTGCACTGGCACACTCAGCATGTACAGGATGGGGGATCCCAAGTGCACAAATCATCAGCCCAGGGTTTGAGGTGACATTTCCCCACCCCGTGTCAGGATGCTGCCTGAGGGATACAGAATGCTCCCGTTTAAGATGCAGTAGATTTTCCACAGCTTTATGCTCTGCAAAGCAGACTCCCCTTCTGCTACTTGCATTTTGGTTTATGCTGCCAAATTCAGGTTCCTGAGTGCAGGCTCCCTTTGGCCATGGGTGCTGCTGCAGCAGCTCTGCCAGGCAGAGGCTAACCTGGGATGCTGCAGGTCTGGTGTGCACTGAGGGCAGTCAAGCACAGGCCCCAGGAGCACAGGTTTAAAAGTTTAATGTTCTAGGAGTGCATATTCTCTTTTGTTCTGGTGGTGCATTTTGCCTGCAGACTCTAAGCCCTGCAGATTCTCTTAGAGTTACTAATTAATGTCCTGTGACTACTATAATTGCACAAGAGCATCTTTCCCACCTCAGAACTGCTGTGCCATACACAACCTGCCTCAGCAAAAAGCAGTTTTTGTAGAATCACAGAATGCTTTGGTTTGGATCATCTTGTTCCAACCCCCTGCCATGGGCACTGACACCTTCCACTAGACCAGGTTGCTCCAAGCCCCATCCAACCTGGCCTTGGACACATCCAGGGATGGGGCAGCCACAGCTTCTCTGGGCAGCCTGTGCCAGTGCCTCAGCATCCTCACAGAGAATTTCCTCCTGATGTCCAATCTAAACCTACTCTCAGTTTAAAGCCATTCCCCCTTGTCCCATCGGTATCTGCCAGTGTAAAAGATCCCTCTCCATCTTTTTTGTAGGCTACCCTTGGGCACTAGCAGGGGCTCTAAGTCTCCCTGGAATTTTCCCCAGGTGAGCACCCCCAGCTGCCCCAGCCTGGCTCCAGAGCAGAGGTGCTCCCACCCTCGGAGCATCTCCACGGCGTCCTCTGCACCTGCCCCACATCCTTCTCGTGCTGAGGACCCCGGACCCGGATGCCGCACTCTGAACTTTTATTTATCTTCGCGGATAGAAATGCTTTCCCCCGCGGGCTCCAGTTTAGCGCTGTGCCGGAGGGTGGTGCTCGACACAAGCTCTGCCTCCCTCCTCCCGCTGCCGCGGAGCTCCCGGGCCGGGGGCGGGGGATGCGCCCGCTCCGCCTTCCGCAGCACAAACTGCCCGGGATGAAGCACTTGGGGGGTATTCCACCTAAACTCACCCTGACCGGAGATCTCTCAGTTTGCACTGTAAATTGTTTCTAAAGTTTTAACTTTCTAGCGTTTACTTGTCATCATCTTCTGTCTCACACTAATCAAATTTAAGGATATATAAGGTATTAATTATGTTTAGGATTATTATTTCAGATTTGTAAACTCTTATGTGGTTAAAAAAAATAAATATCGTAGAATCAGGGAATGGTTTTGGTTGGAAGGGAATTTAAGGCTCCCCTCATTCCAACCCCCCGTCATGGATAGGGACACCTGCCACTAGACCAGGTTGTTCAAAGCACCATCCTGCTTCTGCAGGATCAAAGTCTTGAGCCAACCAGAATAAATTCAAATGCAGAAACACTTTTCTGAATTTCAGCTGAGACAAAGATGGGCAGAGGGTCTGACTTTTGGGGCCAGGAGCCTTTCATTTCCTTCACCTGCAGCATTTCAGTGGCTCCAAGGACATCTCCATCATGTTCCAGCACAGGCAAAAGCTTCCACATGGTCATGCATCCTCTTTATACCCATCAGAGTAATTAAGCAGATTATTAATTGCTATCGTGTTTAAAAAGCAATTCTTACAGTGGAAAGGTTGACACCCTGAGCAAGTAGCAGTAGACTTCCACAGCTGCTCTGCTGTTCCTGTACCTACATGTTGGTCCTGAGCCACCAGAAGACACCTATGAGTGAAGTGAAGCACATGAGCATTCATGCTCACGGGAAAAGTTTTAGAATTAAATGCTGAAATTCCCAGAGATACACCAAAAATGTGCACACTGAATTCCCAATTGCTTCTAAAGGCTGAGGATGTCTAATCCCGCAGGCATCGTATGAGTCTCGCCTCCTTTCCCTGCTTCCTTGCCTCTCCACATATAAATCTTTGTGAGTTGTGATTTTTTAAATGCTTATTTTGGCAATGTGCGGTGGTGGGACGTTTCAGCTTTGCCTGGAGGCTGGAGAGGGACTCTCTCCTTGGAGATAGGTATAAATGTGAGGGACTTGGCCAAGAACTTCCTGGTAGAAATCACTATTCTCTGAAGCAGAACTCTTTAAGGAAAAAGCCAGGAAGCCAATTTGGACATCTGTATGGTTTTTGACTGAGATAATTGTAACCATGGGATAGTGACCTGAGCAAACAGCAAAGCAAACCACAGATGATCTGATTAGTTTTCTGCTGTGGACATTTTATCTGTATGTTCAACACAGAATGAAAGACCGTTCTTCAAAGCCCCCAGCGTCTTTGGGGAAATCTTCTGTCATTAGTCCCCATGGTGATGTCAGTCAAGCCATACCCCGGCTCCCGGACAGAGAAATCCATACCTTGTCCCAGCCAGCCTCCTCCATAGGCCAGAGTGAGTGACTTTCTGCAGGATGCTTGCAGCAGATATGGTTATACTGCTGAGCAAACATTCTCCTGCTGCTGGAAGGCGCTTTGAAAGCCTCTCTATCTCTTTCCTTCCTCAGGGATAGCAGAGCTTCCTTCTTCTTCTAATGGCATTCCTAGGCAGATTTGGGAATCTCTTAGTTTTGGAGGGAGATATCTTTGTTGATATTAAAATGCAAATAAATTTAAACATTCATTCAGGTAATTATGAATAATAATATTATTATGGATAATGAAGTGAGCCGATAAAGTATGAATACTGCTTTTTTACATATCTTTTCAGCACTTGGAAATCTGAGTTTGATTATAGCAAAGATTTTTTAATGTCCCTTAGGCGTGGCAATGTAACCCAACCCAATGGGATGTGGCTGGACTCCAGAAAGGTTTGTCTATCCCATGGGTACAGAGATTGAAGGTTATGCTCTTCCAGCTCATCATGGGATGGTAATGACTCCATTAAGCATTTAGTAAATTTAAATAGCTTCCTAAATTCCCAGCAACCCTTTGGCCATGTAATATATTTTATATTAAACATACGCAGCATTTGTGACATTTAAATGTTTTTGACATGCAGGATCTGAAAATGCTGTGGGATTACTTTGTTCCCCTGACCTGCTTTTAATCTGCAAACTGTGACTGCAAGAATGGACAAGAGAGAGTGAAAAGACCGGGCTTTATGGGCTGGCAGTCACAGACTGCCTGGTCTTCTCCGAGCATTGGCAGGTCCTCCCCTGGACAGGTTTGCTCTCCCTTGAAGGTCATTATTTTGCTCTTTATCAGCACCAGCTTCACTTTTTCCCTTCTAGTTTGCCTTCAGAGGCAGTTATTACCAAATATTCAGGTTGGTGAAATTAACAGTTTGTTGGATAACAGCAGCCTAAAGACACCGGCTTATTTCCAGCAGTTTTCCACTTTAACTTCGCTTCCTTCACTGGTGCCTGTCCTCCATTGTGAACCACAGCTTTGGAGGTCACCCGTTTTTGCTATCCTAGGAAAAAGTTGGGCGAGAAATAAATTATAGGTTCAAATTTCAGTGCCTTGAGAAGTCATTTGGTTCCAACTCGTCTCCAAGCCCATGAGCCCATCTCCTTTGTGTGTGAGGGCAGGCTGGAGTTTGGTGTGGCCCCGGGAAGATCCCATTCTGACGGGCGCCATGACAATAAACATGTTAATTAAATTAATTAATTTAAAGGGGCAAAGGTTCAGTGGGCGGGTGGTGCTTTTGTATTTCCAAACCAGTTAACTCAGCTCAAATTCAAAGCTGACCAAGACAGATCTGCTTTGACTAGCAAAGCCCAGCGCTCCGCGGAGCCGTAGCCATGCTCTTTGTACGAGCCCGGCCCCTGCCAAGCCTCGGTGGCTGGGATGAGGCATGGCCTTAGGTTAGCAGAAATGCAATAAGATATCAAATTAGTTGGGGCTCTCTGTCCTTTTTGAAATCACTGGGAGAATTGTGATGTGCCAGGGCGCAGAGTGCTATTCTTCCTATCTCTTAGCGCCATTGTGTGGGGGTGAACAAAGCCAAGAGGTGTAATTTAAAGGTGCTGTGACCTCCCATGAGCAGCTCTCCCCATTGTGAGGCCGGTTTTGTTTTCTGTATGTGTTTTTTTTCTCCAGTGAGATCTCCTGATCATAAATATGCATGAATAAAAGAGCCAGGGGAGAGGAAGGGAGGGGGAAGGGGGCTCATAACCAGCTTGGATAAAGTCCTTTTCTGAATTTTCCACTCTCGCTTCCTGACGTCGAATGAAATAAGGGACCACACCGCCGGATTAGCTCAGCCGGAGTTCCTATTTCCAATTGTAAAAGCAGAACCCTGGCATCATAACAATCATTATAATTATCACTTGCAGAGGGGTCTTATCATATAACAGCTTCTTTTTACTCGGGATGGAGCAGGACCGAAGGGGGCTGGGGGAGATAATTCCAACCACAGGGGTTTGCGTCTTCATTCATCACTTTCCAAACAAGCCACTGGAAAATTGGAGTCCCTGAGCAATTTACAGATTATGGCTCTCTCCTGGTACGGGGACATGTGTGCACACACACGCTCGCTCCACACATCCGACATGGACCAGGTACGCTGTGGGTGACCATCAGAAAGGAGGATAAAAAAAATCCCCCCGCCCCACTTTTCTGCTCCAAACTCAGGCAGAAACGGACGTAACCTTCCCTTTTAAGCCTAGCAACTCCAGCCTGGCCGCACAGCTCCTCCTGGATTAATCTTTCTTTTTTTTGGCTCAGTGAATTGTGGTCAAGGCCATTGTAACGTGAGTGCTGCCGGGGCGCGGATTGGCTGGAGGAGGCTCAGAGAGGCCCCTTTTCACAGGGGACTAATTGCTTTAGACCACCAGTATTTGGGAGCTACAGATGTCTTCCTTAATTTGCCTAGAGAGCACAATCGGCCCCATCTGTTGCATTTTTTTCCCCCCTCTGTCTCTCAAGTCGCCTTCTTCCCCCTGTCTGCAAAGGCCTAAATTGAAAACTCATCAAAAAGTAATACAAGAGCAGTTTGGCTGGGAAGCTGCTGCCGTGGGGCTTTGCCTTTAATAAAGGCCCCCCTGCTACTTTTACACATGGGTTGGGGAGCAGAGAAAGGAGGAGGAGGAAAGCAGAAACAACCTAGAAGGAGGAAGAAAAAAAAGCTAAAAACTAACAGCCAGATGGGATATTTGGAGGCTGGATAATTTGATGTGTCATGGCTGGAGGAGAACAAGGGGCAGCCCCTTGTTTTCTGTGTGTACACACAACAAAATAGATGACTTCTAGAGATGGGAAGGGAGAGGAGCTGGGGGCCGGCCGGGGGATCTGCACATCCCGGTGTCGCTGGCGTGGGGCAGTGGTCAGTGCCCTGCGGTCCGTGACTTGCCCAGTGCACACCTCCAGGAACAGAGGGAGATGGAGGAGGGTCAGAAGAAGGGAAAGGGGAAGAGAAGTCGTGAGCCTTTGCCCTTCTGCAGAAGCTTTTGCCCTCTTGCAAAGACAGAAAGTTGTCTTGGCCTGGAGTTGTCTTGGACCATTTGTAGGCTGTGGATTGGGGATGCTGCTCTGCACTTACCTATGCCCAGGAAATCAAAAGAAGGTGTTGCTTTCCTCTTGCTGGATCAGTGCTTCATCTCAAACTCAGCTCTGGGCAGAAAGAGAGGACAAGCCTAAAAAATCACTTAAAATATTAACTGGAAATGTTGTGGGGGAAAATACGCCTTGTCTTTCTTCAAAATTCCCATCTCGGCCACCATAAGGGTGCACAGCTTACAAGAGGGTCATAAAACCCCACATTGCTTAATGCAAGTAGAAATGGTGTTTCCTTATGGCAAATTTGGAGCTGGTGCTGTGTGGGGACGTGGTGAAATCATCAGCCACCCCTGACCTGGTGTATGTGCTTGGTCTCTGCCTCTGCAAAAAGCAGTGGATGTGCTCCCCTGGGAGCCTGTCTGGGAGAGTGAATGTTACCCCATCAGTGACATGAGTTAGCCGTGAGTAAGGTGGGAATTAAAATCTCCTCATTCCAGCCCCACAGGATAGCCACGGGGACACCTGACAACGACTGCCTGGACTTGAAGGAACAGCCCCTTTCAACTCACCTGTGATTTATTTCACAGAATCACAGAATCATAGAATCCCAGAATGGTTTGACTTGGAAAGGACCTTAAAGATCATCTACTTCCAACTCCCCTCCCACAGGCAAAGACATCTTCCACAGACCATTTAGCACTGAAGATTTTTCTCTGCTTCCTTCTCTTGCCTGAAAACAACTGTTTGGTGAAGCCTAAGGGAATGTGGTGGGCTGGCTGTTTGCTCTCCTCTCTGCTAAAAGAGAAGGAAGCTCCAGTGATGGAGGAAGCCCCACACCTCCTCCCTCCGCCCAGCTGGTCCCTATGCCAGCCACCCCAGCATCTTTGCCAGGGCTGGCTGCTGCAGTGGCCGGAACTGTGTTGGTCTCCCCCTGCAGAGGAAGGCAGGGAGCTGCCCGTGCAGGCAGCACGGGGTCTCACAGCTGTGCAGGTGAGAGGTGCTGCCTCACCGGGCTCTCTCCCGAAACCTGAGCCCGGGTGCCAGCGCTGTGGCCATCAGCGCTTGATCAATCATTCCCACTTCCTGTCTGCTCATCAGGCATCTCCCCCTGAGTCCTTGGAAAGGTTTTGTTTGGATGTTCGGTGACAGAGGAAAAAAAATCCATTTGTCTTGAAGGGCCCTCTGAAAACAATGCAAAAGAAATCACGGCAGGGGTTTAGTGCTTGTGCTGGGAGTCCCGCACGGAGCAGCCTGTGGGCTTGGGACCTGCAGGATGGAGCCAGCAACTCCCATTCTGCTGTAGGATAGCTTCCAGCCATTGCCACCACCTAGTCCCAGTTTGCTACACCATCAGCAACTTCTTCTTAGCAGAGATTTTCTAAAAAGAAGGGAAAATGGTGCTAAGCTTGCATCTCTGAGGTGAAGGTGTGGGACAAGGTGCTCTCCCTGCTGGATCGTGGTGTCCACAACGCACCCTGCAGCCTCTGGGCTGGGCAGAGATGGGCAATGGGAGAGCTGCAAGGGCACTCACGGCTGGTTTCCATGTTCCATGCACTGCCATTCTGCTTGAGAGGGGGGAAATGCTCCCTCCCGGGGAATACTGAAGGTTTATCAGTCTCAGTGGGACTGAATGAGGTCCCAGGTCTCCTTCAGTGCTGGGGAGTTTTTGGAGAAATACCCTCCACAAGACGCCTTTACTGATGTCTTCACTTTTTTTCCCTATTATTGCTTTGCTTATTGCTTTTTGCTTTTCCTTGGGCACCCCTGGTTAAAAACCATGTGATTATTGCTTCTCCTAAGGAAAAAAAAGTCAGTTTTATCAAACTGGGAATCTCTTGAAGCATTGGTGGAGAACAAAGGCTGAAGGACTGGGGCTTCCCAGCCCAGGCTGCGTCCCAGGAGTGGAACCTCAGATGGAAAACCCACAAGCAGGTCTCTGTGCTGAGGCCAATAACTTCCCAGAGCAGCCCTCTCCTTGGGGAGAAGGTGTGAATGGCTTCCTTGAATAAGTCACTGGATAGCCTTGGCCAGTCTCAGGCTGGCTGCTGCTTCCCGTAGGTCGCTGCCTCACTACTCAAACACCGGATACTCTGTTGTGACATTTATTTTTCCTCTGATGCACTGCAGAAAATAAAACAGCTGTGTGGAAGCCAGCTGTGCTGTTGGGGAGCAGCAATGCTGCAGGCTGTGGGGTGAGAGGGGAATAAACCAGGCTGATGGGCACCCCTCTTGCCTGTCTGTGTTTCCTGTAAGGCTTAACATAAGGATCAGCAGTTGAAAACTTTTAGAAGGAATATGGCAATGATAAAAGGGAGCTCTGGTTCTTGTTGTCGAGGCAGCTCAGAAACTGTTGAAGAGGCAATGGAAAAGCCATTGAGCTTTTGTCTAATAACTCCTGTGATAATAATTAGCTCAGCCAAAGCAGATTTTAAAGGGGCTTTAAAATTCTTGTTCAGTGGCTTGAAAGAAAAAAGGCAACCAGAGTCTCCTCTCATCTGAACATCAATGTGAATCCCACAAAATCCCATTATTCCTCTTTTAGATCAGCAGTTTGATCAGTTCAGCCTTTTCCCTCCCCAAGGCAACAACTTTCCCCCTTTGTGCACGTTTTGCCCCTCGAAATCTGAGCACCTCCCTGTGTACACACACCGTGCCCACAGCCCGGTCCCCTCCTCCCCTGAAGCCTTGCAAGTGGCCGTGACTTGCTGTCCCCACCACACCAGAAAGTGAACAGGTGGAGGTAGAGGAGGGAAATCTGTCTGCAAGAGCACCCACATTCACCAGGATATATTTCTTAAAAGAAGAAAGCATTTGTTACATTTCAAAGCCAATGCTCTCAGATTTTGCTTTCAAGACTCTTTAGTACCTGATATTTGGAGACAAAACCTAATGGCCTGAAACTCACATCTTCATCCAGACCTAAGTCTGCTTACAGTGGAAGGTGAAATTCTGCTAAAAATCCGCGGTTTGGGTTATTTTTGAGGGAGCCAACAAGAGACGAGTGGAAGAAGAAATGCTGTCACCACCTCAGATCTGTTGAACAGAGGCCTGGCAGTGCTTTGAGTCTGCTGGAGATCTCCTACACATCCCCTTTCCCAGGCTCACTGAGACTTAGAGCAGCTCATGGGCAGCCCTAACCTGTGCTCACCAGGACGAGACAGGGAGCTCTGGCCACATGGCTCCTCCATCCTCGCAGCTGATGCTCTGGAGAAGGTACTGGGAATTTTATCTACTGGGAACATGCCAAGTTGAATGCAGTTAATGACAGGGACTTAGAGGCAACCCGCTGCTCTGTGAACTCCCAGGGGACACTAAGGCACCTTTCTCAGGAAAAATCTGTGAGATTCACAACTACCAAAAGCTCTACCGGTACAGCCAGGGCTGTGGGGTACTTCAGCAAGATTTGATGTAAGAGAAGGGGTGGGGATGGAGGCTGACATCCAGTTGGGATGTGGAAGCACAATCCCATGGCAGCTGTTTTCCCTCGTGGCTGAGTACCAGCTGAACACATCCCTCCCGTGCAGGTTTTACACGAGACCCTCATTCCAGGCTGACACAGCTTTGGACAGAAATATAGAGGCTAAACAGGTCATGAGGAGGGGTGACAGTCTCACACCACGTGCCATTGGTGCCTGGAAAGTCTTTCCAGGCTGGGAACTGGTGGTCTGTGTTCCCCAGTGTCTGTAGAGCCCTGGCCAAACTGCAGTCCTGCTGGCCAAGGAGCCTTCCCAGGTTTAATACCAGTGCAATGCACAACAGTTTGGAGCTGAGCAATAACCCCTCCAGCAGGGAATACAAACTCTCCCCAGGCTGGAGCAGCTCGGGTTGCAATGCCTCAAGAAACAGTGAGTTCAAATACAAACAAGCCCCATTTTCTTTGCAAAATTTTCTCTTTTGAGTGGAGTAGAAATGGCATTGAACTGAAAGCAAGTTTTGCTAGTAAAATATACTAATAAACTGCTTTGGAGACTCATAAACCGCGTTGTGTTTTTTAATGGCAAATAATAAAGGAGTCTAATAAAGTGTTGGTTTTTTAATGGCAATTTTTTAAGCGGCTGGAGCAGAGATCAGGAGTTCAGCCTCTTTCCTTGTTCTGTTTGTGGTATATTTATCTTCATGAAGAGAATGGTAGCAGGGGGATTTATTTTTCTGAATGAATGTCTCTAAGCCCCTCATACCTCCAGGGCTTATAGTAAGGTTGGATCCAATGACAGGAGAGTCAACATTATAAGCCCTTAGAGAGGGCTGAGTGCCTTGTAGATAGTCTCAAGTGGATGCGCTTTCAGCGTGCCGTTACCCCGGCTTACATTAGCGGCTGAAGAGACTTTGTCTGTCCCCGATGCCCTCGGGTGACCCGCGACCCCTGCGACTCCGCTCAGCCGAGATCTGACGCTCGCGCGAGCCCCCGGCCGAGGAAATGGAGAGGTGCATTGTGCCGCGCAGAAAGAGCAACACAAACACGGGGTGTTCTCAAAGGAAACAAAAACCCACTGGAAAAAAACCCTCCCCAGACTGGCAGCGAGGGGCAGCCGGGGAGAAAGCGCAGGCACACGCGCTGCTGGGCAAAGCCGCCCCAGAAAACTCGCTGCTGGGGGGCTCTGGGGCAGAGCTGGGTCCCCCTGCTGGGTTTAGGAGTGGCTGAGCAAGCTGAAGCGGGGTAATGGAAAGTGGGTTTCCCTGTGGGCTCTGAATTTCTAAATATGAAAAGAAAAGAGGCTGGGTTTGAATTTGGGGAGTGCTTGTTGAATTTAGTGGCAGAGATACAGTGTGGAAATTATGTGCTGTATCCAGACGTCCCAAAGGAAAGCAGCAGAGCTCAACCGTGCTTGTGTCTCTGCAGAACATGCTGAAACTTCATTTGGAGTTTCAAATGTCAAAAAAAGGGCTGGAGCAGCCCAAGCCTCTTCTCTGTGGAGGATGTCAAGCCCTGACCTGACCCCCCAAGAGGGTGCAATCACCCACGCATGGCCAGTGCCAGGCTGGCACTGTCGCTGGGGCTGGCACTGTCCCTGGGGCAGGGGATGGTAGTGGGGACAGGTAGGATGGCACAGGGGTCTGTAAGCTGTTGTTATGCACAGCCAATGCCTCACTTTGAACAGTTCTTAACGCTCAAGAGAGGCCACCCTGCCCCAAGCAGCGACTCCCTGCAGGGAGGGATGCTTGTGCAAACAGCCACATCCCTCCAGGACCTTTGTGCCGCTTTGGGGTGTTGAGGGTCACCACCCTGCCTGGCCCCAAACCCATGCCCAGCTGCTGCTTTCTGCCTAATTGAGACAGTGACATCCCCATACAGCCTCCAGCTACTGCGCAGAGACCCCAAAGAGTGTCGGGATCTGCCGTAAATCAGAAGTCAGCGGTGGTGGCATTGTGTTCCCATCTCCTCTCTTGAAATCTGGGCTTCCTCCACCTGTATCCTCCAGCCCCACTGGCTCCAGCCCCCGCTCAGATTCTGCAGCACCTCTGAGGGAAGCAGGATGTGCTCCATGTGCTGCCTCCGTGGCACTGACAGGGACAGGGATGGAGAGGAGGGTACAGTGTGACACCTTTTCATCACCTTGGAGAGGTGGGACATGCCCCCTCCCAGCCCACCCAGCGCATCCAAGCCTGGTCCACACATGGGAGCATTTTCCAGATGCCAGTGTGTGTTTAAAGTTTAAAAGGATGAGCGGAAAAGCGCATGTCATGGGTGCCTGGGCTAGAAGGAGAATTTCACCGTCATGGGGGAGTGTATTGTCCCCAGAGTTGGCCAAGTGGATTTGCATGCTTAATTCCCGCTAAGCATTTTTGAAGGAGTAATCTGATAAAATCTTCAACCTGCTGATAGCATAAATTTAATCGGGTGTCCCTCAGAAAAAGGCAGTGGGACTTCCAGCTCCCAAACGTGCAGACCAGGAGACGTGGTCGCCCACTGTGACCGGGCTGGGTCCATCCCAGGCCAGAAGCCAGCGCTCACCATGCGCCGGTGGGGAAAGATCAGCGCAGCCGGGCACAGACGGAGGAGAAGAAGACTTTTATCCCATTGTTTTTCCCTGTGATTAATCCATCTAAAGTGCTCCTCTGAGCGTAGCCAAGGGCAGTGTAAGAAAGAAGCAGTTTGAGCTTTGTGGGGCTTTTTTCTTCTCCTTTTCTCCCCCCTTTCCAAGTGTGCTTTACAAACATCCTCTCCGCTCGCCCTCTGTATTTGCAAAACCGTCTCCTTCTGCCCATGGCTCCTGATGAAGTCCTTGCAGAGCTCCTTGTCCACCTCCAGTCTTTTCAGCACGTATTCAAATTAACCCTTTTGTCCCATTCACACCCCCTTTCTTTGGCGGATATTGTGGCTTTGCCAGCAGCGATCCAGCAGCGGCTATTCTAATGTAATTGCATTCTGGCAATGCCTTGAGAACCTGATCAAGATCATCCCGCAAGTTTAATCCCTCCAAATTACAAAATGTTTACTATCAATCACCTTTATGCAGCTTTATTCCGTGGGCTTTCTTCAAGGAGCGAGCGGGACGTGTGTGTTGCCAGAGATGCCCCTTCACGTCTCCAGCTGATCACCTCAATGGGACCAGAGTCAAATGGTCAAGGCCATATGCGTATGAAAGCCCGGGCTGTGCTGCCAGCTATTCTCTCTAGCTCTGCATGGATTTCACACTTTCTATCCTGTTAGGATGCCTACCATTTACTTTAGCGTTGATTTTTTATTCCATTTCTACGTCCTGTGTCATCTGGATTTAATCTAGTTAGCAGATTTTATGCCTAAAATTGCATTGTTAAAGGGAATTGTTTAAATGGGGACCGGTGGAGAACCCTGAAACCCTTGAAACCGGGGTGTCCCCCCGCCCAGCGCCGGCCACACATACCTCGACTGCTGCGGCCCTTGGCTTGGTGCGAGGGGCTCGGAGGTGGCTTTGCTTTCTTGAAAGCATCCATTGCTATTTTCAGAAGCACAAACAGATGCAAATGTCTCTGCAAACATTGCACAATGAGATGCAGGGAGAGGACAGCCTTTCAAAATCTCTGAATAGCCCTTCAAAGCAAGTCTAATTAGGGTAAGTAGAGGTAATAGGCCCACTTGCGTTTTTTACACTCGAATTTTTCCCCCCTCAAAGCCTGCAAGGCTCTTTTTCCCCTGTGGCTGGGGGGTGGTGGTATATACCCTCTCCCATTTGTTTGCGCTAACAAATGTAGAGATGAAAAGAAGGGGGGGAGGTAGAAGGGGGGGGGGGGGGAAAAATCAATCATTTGAAAAGTCTTCTCTGTTAGTTTTTTTGGTGGCTTTTCCTGGTGAGATAGATAGCGGCAGAGCCAGCAGCATCCTGGCTGGGGCCGGGTGTGGGGCAGGCACCAAAGCAGAGCCTGCAGCTCGTGTCATGTGGAACTTCAGTAAGTGAAAAAGAAAAGCAGAAGGTATGGGCTGAATACTTGGGTAAATCAGTAATAGAGCTAAAGGGCATATGCCTGTAGGGAATATGTTGGCATAAAAGAGCTTTAAGAGGGGCCATTCATACTGACAAAGGGAGATTTGAATTGCTGCCTTCACAATAGCATGAAAGGATGGGCTTGGGGTGTTCTGAAACAAAGTGGAAATCATACTGCCCTGAACGGCTCTAATAAGCTTTTAACTATTTTACATTATGGCATTACCTCTTTTTTTTTTTTTTTTTTTTTCCCCCTTCTCCTTGTGAGCCGAGTGCCAGCCCCACTTAGAAGTGTGATTTATACTTTTTTCTTCACGGTAACTTTGGAGAAAAATAGATGGGAACTGAAAGGCAGTAATTCAGCTTTTTCAAGACAAGGAGGGGGAAATGCCATCATTTCTGAATGTCCCAGAAAGCACACCAGCGCGCCGAGCTCCCCGGCCGCCGCCGGCAGCACCCGCGCACGTCTGGGCCCGGGATGCCGGCTCATCACACCAACCACCCGTCTAATTGTGCTCATTAGCAGCCCTGCAATCGGGCAGATATCCCTGTGCACTGACGCTCGGGTTACTGCACTGTGCAACTCAGGTGGGCTTCGGCATGCGCTCCAAAAAATGCGGATATTGCTTGGCAACACCCCCCAACTTCCACCATCAGCAGAGATTCGGCACCTCAGCCCGTATTTGGGGGATTTGGGGGTGGCAGCTCCCAGCTCTCGCCTGGGAAGGAGGCAGTTGCCTGGCCTGTGTGTCAGGAGCGGCGCTGGCTTTGTGTGCTGGGGCTCCCTCCCCAAGCTCCCCCCAGATGGTGCGATCGCACGACTGCACTGTTAAAATAGAGCTCCGATAGACAATTAGCCAATTACTCACTCTGTCATTGCACTTTCTTCTTGTAACTGAGATGCAAACTGGACTATGTCTTCTTTGGTAGCTTCATTCATTGGCAGCATTATTTAATGACACTTTTGTCAGCTTTGGGTCTGCCCAAAGATTTCTGAACGTAGCTTTATGAACCCAGAAGGGGCGCCCCGCGGAGTGAAAGCGGACTTTGAACCTACAGACCATGCTAAAGACAATGAATTTCCCAAAGTCAGGGAAAGAAACCCAGAGCGTGGCTACCACAGGGCATGTGGCTCAGTCCCTCATTGTCAGCCAGCAGTGGCTATGGGGAGAATAGCCCAGTAGCCAAAGGGGCTTGAGCATATGGATGCATGGGCCACTTTCCCTGCTCAGATATCTCAGAGAAAATATCACTACAAGTGCTGCTGGGTCTTTTTTTAGATGGGAGGTTGGGTGGTTGGAACAGCTGTTTTGGACCTCTCACTCAAGATTCTCTCCAAGACTGTCCAAAATTAAGTTTTCTTTGCTTGGATGGGTGTTGGTCTCAGCCTAGTTTAGCTCCAGCACAGCTGTGCAGAGCTGCAGCCACAGGACTAACACAGTGGAAATGGTAAGAGAGAGAGGTTTGGGTTTGCTCCCTGCATTTTTCAGGGAAGAACAAAATCTTGCCTACTGCCTAATGAAGGAAACTCCATCCTTCTACATAGGTTTCTTTGAAATGGGGTAATGCTTTTATTATCCATAGCTTTTTGGCACCAAGCATCATTAGTGTCTCTTACCTACCTCTGAAGTTTAATCCCATACAGGTCCAGGGATGGCTCCTGGGTTATCTTTAGGAAAGAAGGAAACAAGAGGAGAGAGAGGAAGAGAGGAAGAGAGGAAGGAAGAAAGAGAGGAAGAGAGGAAGGAAGGAAGGAAGGAAGGAAGNAAAGAAAAAGAAAAAGAAAAAGAAAAAGAAAAAGAAAAAGAAAAAGAAAAAGAAAGAAAGAGAGAGAAAAAAAGAAAAAAAGAATTCCCATCTCTTTCCTTCTTAAGGGTAGAGTTTCTATGGGATTTATCTTGTGACTCCTCCAAGCTCGGTTAGAGTGAGGCATGCACTGGACATACACACTTGCACTCCAGCCCGGGGTGTGCACAGTCACCACCACATTCCCTCAGCTGACAGTTCCCTTCCCTGCATCCCATATAGCTCCCTGCCTCTCCCGGCATCCCAGCAAGTGCTTCCCGGCAGAGCAGTGCAGGTGACAGCCGTGCTGGTGACAGGTAGCCCGGACCTGCCTTCCCTGGGACCACAGACCTCATTAGCAGCCACTTGATTTATCAAGAGGGCATTATGGCTTTGGAAGCTGACATCTTTTTGGATTGCAAATAGGAGAGGAGGAAACTGTACCCTGTGAAAAGATTGATTAAATACTAATTAACCTCTTTTCTTAGATAATGAAAGCACTTCAGTGAGCTGGATAAACACGATGCGCATCAGTTGCTCTCCTGGCGAAGCAAGGGGTAATTGAGAGAGCAATATCCATTACTGGTGTTGTGACAGGAAGGGTTTTCCTTTCAGATCACAAAAGACTTGTTGCAGGAGAGATGGCACTCAAATAGGAAGGGAAAAAAATACCATATTCTTTTATCTCAGGAGTTAAATCCCTTCGGTTTGAATACTCCCACTAGTGAAGTAGAGAAACTTCTGCATTTATATCTAGGGATTGTCGAGTGAAAAAGTAAAAAAGGTAAATCAGAGTCTTAGGCTTTGAAGGGAGGGATTCACTCAACTGCATGTAGTTGCTGGTCTTTACTGGCAAGGTCTCCAACTTTTCTAGGTTCTGAGCAAAATAATGTATAAATAAATCTTGCCTATTTTCTCTGAATTCCAGAGACCAAACTGGAAAATCACAGGGGAAGATTTTTCTGCTTTTTCATGTCCATGTTAAATTCACATCCAAAGACCATGCGCCATTCCTCCACACAGAGAGCAGCCTTGCCTAGAAAGACATTTGCTTCCTCAAAAGTGAATATTTTCAAGGAGAAATCCAGGTGGGAAAGGACTGTTTAGTGCAGTTTGATCAGCTTTTACCTGCCACTGGTGATTTTCATTATTTCTGACCCTTCCTTTGAGACTCTTTTTTCTGTACATTATCCTGAGGGTTAACACAGGGAATCCAACATGAAAATGTCCATGCTGGGAATTTTGTCTTCCTCCTTTTGCTTTGTAACATTTACCTTCTCTATTTGGCCTCATTTATCTAAACTGAAGTGTTGAGGACCCACAGATCTCTTGGTATCTACAACAGGGACAGGGACAAACTTCTAAGCCCACAGAGTCCCTTGGCTATGTGTCTCTTCTCTTGCCACCTCCAAAAGTGGAGTAACACCACCTTATGTTTGGGATTTTGTATTTTCATGTTTGCAAATGTTGTCTTTCTTCAGGGTTCTCATCTCAACAGAAAGTGCAAGATGGAAAAGCCCTGTGATCTGCCAGGTTTGTGCTGGGTTACAGGTGCCGGGTGGTGCCACAGTCCCGCTGGAGGTACTCCTGGGTATGATTTTATAAAGATTGCCGACATCTGCCATACAGACAGGAGCAGAACAAGTGGTTTGTTTGTCAAAATAAGTCCAATTAACTCCTACAGGTGGAACTTAATCCATTATTTGTGCAACAAACCATTAGGGTCCATAATCACCTTGGACTGCCATTAGACAGCTTTAAATGCTTTCCTAGAAGGCAATTTTGTGAAATCTTCAGGTTAAAAAAAAGAGATTATCCTGGAATGTGCAGAATGTAATAATCCAAGAAAGAGACAGTGAAGTCCTGAGGACTCTGCCAAATCCCTGTTTGGGAAATAGAGGCATCAGTCCTCTTGCATGCTTCAATTTGTAATTAAGTACCTCTCACAGGCTTGAAGGAAGACTGGAAGGCACTGACACAGGCTGGTCCTTCCCTGAAGCACAACAAATCTTCTGAGTGGAAAGGGACCAGGGAGCTGAATAGTGCAATTCAATGAATGAGCTCAGAGCAGGGATGTTAGTGAGACACCAAATTTCTGGAAGCCAAATTTCTGGATTTGATTTTGACACTTCCATTGGCAGAGTGCATACAAGCCTGTATCTGTGGACCCTTATTCATCATTACTCTAAGAATAAAGCTAATCTCTTCTCTAAAAGTCTTGCTTCCACAAGTTTTTACTCCATGCAGAGCTATGCTGTGCGCTCTGTCCCACTGACCTTTGCCAAAGTCCCACTGACCTTTGCCAAAATCCCACTGGCAGTCAGTGAGTAAAACAAATCAGGTAGGAGACCAGTGAGAAGTGTTTCTCGTACCTATAGAGTCAAGCATATGGCATGGGGAAGGATAGCATCTCTGTCCCATCCCCTCTAATGTGATATTTCATTTTCCCTTTCAAACCATCAGAGTTTTGTAAGACTTTCTCTCAGTGAGATGGGAGGTTCTAACAGATGCTGTGCACAGTCAAATGGAGGCAGAAGTGGGAGAGCTGAATAACAACGAGTGCTGTGCCATCAGCATTTCCACGCTGGCAGAGAAGAGCATTATCCATTGAGAAGAGTCTTTTCACTCTTGTTTAGTGGATCTTAAACTGGAAGACTGACAACTGAAAAATAATGGTGATGATAAATGGAGGAGCACTGCTCGGCGTGTGGAGCCTTGGTCTGCACCGGCAGAGCCTCACGTGAACCCTTTGCCATCTCTCTCGAGAGGACAGTAACCTCAGCATGGGGTAACCCCCTGTTTCCAGGGGACATGGCTCTTTCACCCCCTCAGCTCAGCCTCACACCCCTCATTGCTCTGGGGATTAAGAACAGGGCTGGGTCCCACAGGACTTTTAAAAGGATCTGTTACTTCACCATGGCTCGGTGATGTCTGTGGAATCTTCAGGAGTTTTCCACATTGACCATTAGGCCTTTCGGTTGAGGAGGGAGAGAGAAAAGGGATTAGTTGTTCATGGCCGCTATTACTGGGCTTCTGCACATAAATCTGGTTTTAACAAATCAGCTAATTTGTTAATCTAGATTTAGAAACCTTCTAGGCACTGTTATTTGAAGACTATAAAAATAAGAGGCAAAGTATCAGCTGAAACTATTTTATGCAGCCTTTCTGCATCTCTTTTCTGCTCACACACAGTGCAGACAGTAAATCTGCTTGGTCCTTAGCAGCTCTGCTCCTCCAGATGATTTCTTTTAATTCCATATGCCACCAACAAAAAAGCTCCTGAAAATTAGTTCTCACCTGCTTCTGCTCTGATAATCTCTACCTACTATACAAATCAGTCTTAATGGAGCATTTGAGCCCCAGAGATCTGTAATTATAATATTAAGTTTCATGTGCTCAGAGGTGGTAGCGCAGACTGTATTCTACAGATCATGTACAGAGTAAAATCAAAATCTACAACAGACTGAAAATCCTTCTGAGGATGCTCTTGTTAATAACTAAGCCCTAAGCATCATTTGAGCCTCACCACAGCAGGGATGACACTAAGTAGGCACCACATGGCACTGAAACCACAGAAAATACTTGTTATCTAAAACCTGTGCAGAATTTTTGATTTTCAGCTATTGGCTCACTTGTTGAGCACAGGTAATTCACAGAGAATCTCCAGAGCCTCAAATCAGTTGGAAAAGGCTGGAACAGAGTAGCTCCAGCTGCTGTGGGCCCTCTCATCGGAGCACACAAGTATTTTGTAGTTGGTAGCAGACTGTTTCCCCACGGGAAGTCTCATCAGAGAGAAAGTGGGATAATCCCAGTTGTGTTTCGAGAAAGTCTGTGCTGGAAGTACGTCTCCCAGCCAGCAGGGATTCCCTATCAATGGAGCCATCTCAGACTTTCTCTCCTAACTAAAGGGGAATTAAGAGAGACCTAAGGACTTGCAGAACCTCCTGGCAGAGGGTCCCTAATGCTTGCATGCCCTGGAGGTAGTTGAATGGATCCAACAGGGATAAAGGATTACCAACACCTATCAGCAGACATATGAAAAAATGCATATACACCACATGCAATGTGGTGCCAAGATTAAAAATCAAGCTATTTCAATTATTTCTGAAGTCAGTAAGGATCTGCCCACTGGGACTGAGTGGGACCGAGACTGCTGCCTGTTTATGGATATTTTTAACCACAGAACAATCTGGTATTTCCAAAGAATTTGCTAATATTTTAATCAGCCCTAGTATTTAATTCACTTATTTTTCTCCCCCTGTACTAGTGCAAGGAGCTGATTTTAGTGCAATTAAAAATAGCCGCCTGTTTTCCCCAGTCTCAGGGAAGCCTGTTCCAATTCACCGGACCATTCTTTTGACAAAAATAAATACAAACCCCCTTGTTGTAAACGGGGGTGCAGGTTGTTCCTGCAGCCTCTGAATATGGGCATTCCATCTGTCCCGGCGGCAGATTTGTTCAACTATGTCTGAACCTATCACCGCTCCGGGGAAAAACTGTTCTCTGACTCATGTTAATGTATGAATCTAATTGTGTCCTCACGCAGTTTGCAGCTTTCATTGCCCATTAGGAACATTAACATCATACACTGAGTGCTGGTAGATGTATGGTCTTTATATACTGCATAATGTCCACAGATCTCCGCTGGCAGCTAAGAAAACACAAAAGAATAGAGGATATTTTGAAGTTTTGTGGAGTTTTTTTTTTTTTCTTCTTTGAGATTGAAGTCCAGTGTCTTGGGACCCAGTGACTTTAGATGACCTTCCGCCTCCATGGACTGTACTAAATTTCAGCCCCTGGAGGCTCCTCCATACAAAACCTCCTGGCTTTCAAGGGCAGGTGCAAGCAAAGCTTCACTGCGTCACAGATCAAGACCTGTTACTGCCAGAATTAGATTTCACAAATCTCTTTTATTTAACAGGACATCATTAAGGAACTGGTTGATGGTGTCTTTAATTAATATAAGTATTATACTGCTATCAGGGTTTCCAAACAATAACACTTACTTTTCAGCATTTATAGTTACTGGGAAGCAGAGGTGGGTGTGTGTCTGTACACACGTGCACATGAAAACTGTGTTAAAGAAATATATAACTATACTGCAGGCTCAGGCACTCAAAAAGGAGGGAATGCCGACTCTGAAGTGTCTGTGCAAACTTAATTCAGCTCTTCTCCTTCTAATTTTTGTGACAATTCTGTGATCCCAGATTATGTTTTTGATAATATCTCCACCTTCTTCATTACACAGGAGGGTTAATTTTCAGGCAGAGTTTTTGCCTGTGTGCTGAACAACTTCTCAGTGTTCTGTTTGATGCTTTCAGTGCTTGCCCTCTGCCTTTTTCCCTGCACAGGGTATGACCATGTCCTGAAGAATTCCTTCCTGGGCTTTTTCTGCAGCCCTGAGCATCTGAGTGCTCTGAAAGCTCTGCATAATTATATCATTAAATTCACTGATGATGTGAGGGGATGTTGGTACCCCAATTTTACAGACAGGAAACTGAGGCAGAGAAAAATGAGAGTCAATTCACTCCATAATCCTTGGCAATCCCATCAGAGATCTGTAGGAACTGATCTATTTGGGCTTGTGCAACACCATCTATCCATCTTTCCCCACAAACTCCCTGTTAACTGCACATACAGCTCCAATTCACACATGTTTTGGAGATGGCTGTAGAGACATGACTGAGCTGCCTCATTTCCCCCATAAAACAGGGCAAAGAGGATAAAACTGTTGCTTTTAAGGGTCGGTGTGCCCAGTGAAATATGGGGGTGTTGAGTAATGCTAAAGAGAGGGAGGATGGAGTCAGGAAGAGTAGAAGCATTTCAGCAAGGTAGGATTTTTGGGGGTCAGAGGGCTCCCCCATTACACACAAATGCAGGAGAAAGGAAAGTTTGGGATATTGCAACAGTGGAGCAGATCTCCTGGAGGCGAGGGCACTCTTGACAGCCCCAATCTCTAGCTGAGAGCCAGAGCTGTGGCAGAGCTGGTGCTGAGACCATGAGATTGCACCTTTGGCCACTCTTTTTTCCCTCCCTGCTTGTGAGTGAAGTGGGAAAGCTTCCATCCCACCTTGTCACTTGAGGAAAAGGGGCAGCTCGTGACAGCCAGGTTCTGCCAGTGTTGCGGGTTCAGGCAAAGCTACAAGCTCTGTACCCTGTTCAGGGGTGCAGCACCTTCTCCTCGTCCCAAAACTCCTGACACCTTCCAGCTCCTGCTATGCACCACGGCAAGGACAGCCTGGCACACCAGCAGTGCTGGCATCACCATTCTGCTCCTGCTCTCTGCCTGCATCTCCTGAACAGGGCTCTAGTCCCCTCTCTACGAGACTTGGGGGCCGGCAGATGTTTGCAGGTAGCCAGAGCTGGGGGCCAGCAGATGTTTGCAGGTAGCCATGTGTCTGTGGCCAGTGGGGTGTCAGAAGTGCTGGCTGCTGCCTTGGGGTGATCCCTTCCCTTCCACCTCAGTCTGCTGAGGAGCGAACCCCTCGAGTTTAAGAAACAAAACTCCAGAAGCGCTGCAGAAATTCAGTACAAACGTTAAAAATTTTATTTACAGGGTAAAGTACAATTTCTTAAAAAAAACAAACCAAAACAAAACCCCCACTTTGATAAGAGGTATAATAATAGAATAAAGCTCTTTATGTACAAAAATACAATTTTCATATGAATGAACATCTTGAATAAATTAACCCGCTCTCTGGTCCAGTCGCTGAATACCCCGTGTCTGCTCCCACTCTAAAGCAGGCCGGCCGCGCTGGGGGTCAGCATCTATAATGCATGAGCCCCTCCGCTGCCCGCCGGGTGCGGGGTCCCATCGGGGCCGGTGCTGGGACCCCCGGGAGGGGCTGAGCCGCCCCGGGGCAAGGCCGGGGCGACGCGCTGAGCCCCGC
>VZRJ01000817.1:853513-959420 GCA_013397565.1 Ptilonorhynchus violaceus
TGTGCGGGGAGGGAGGCGGCAGGACAAAGCGGGGCAGGGGGGTCGGGGCTCTGCGCGGGGGTTGAGGGGTCACCGTCCCGCTCCGGCCGCGGGGACTCCAGGGTGAGTTTAAACCGCTGCGAGCAGGGGGTTTGGGGGAAAAAAAAGGTTAATCTGGATTTCCAGAGGATGAGCCGTGGATTATTCCCCAGCCAGATGCGGGTGGAAGATTTCGTCAGGTTTTCGTTACACCTTGCAGTTTTTCTACTCCCACCGGTTAAAGTGAAAATACTCTGAAATGGTAAAACTCAAAGCAGGTATTTGCCCCCTGCGTTTCTGAGGTGAATATTGATATGCGCTTTGGCTTTCGTGTGCTTCGCTTTGAAGAGGGTTTTGCAGGTGTTCAGAAAGTTGAAAGTTCCAAAGGACATTTGTTTCATAAACTTCGGTGGTTGTAATCACAATGTATATTCACTGTATATACATATATACACAATGTATATACAACGTACAATACAATTCTTCTTTGTCTGGATAAAAACAAAGAATTGTTCTGTTTTGAGTATAAAGTTCTTGCTGCCTCTGCTATTCTCCATTCAATGCCTGAGTATCACTGTCTCACATTTTGGGAAGCCACAGTTTCGTAAGTGCCTAAAAAGTTTCCTAATTCTGACATCTGGCTCTTTGCATCCAGCTCTCCGTGCTTCGAAGAAGCCCCATTGTCAGCACTCAGGTACTCGTCTCCCTGGAAGGTTTTCAGTTTCACCGCCCATCAAGAGCCATTTTCAGGTGCCTATGCCTAACCTCACATGTATTTACACGATTTCCCCTTACACAAAATGCAGATTGATTCCCCCTCCTTGAATTTTCTCCTATGCCTTTGATAAACAGGGCAAATTGACAACATCGATTATTGTCTGTCTCTGCATTTTAAGTTCACAGCAACCATTCTTTACTTGAGGCTGAGCGAGGAGTTCGCTATCAGAGTTACTGCTGCTTTCCACCCTCCTCGCTTTGCGATGACCCGCGACACCAGCAAACTGCCACAAACAACCTTCTTTGTGCCAAGAAGATCACGCACAGAAGTGAGCAATCCAAAAAGCCCTGGGTGATGAATATTAACGAGTCTCAAACTAGAAGTAGTTTGGCAGCGGCCGAGCTTGCAGGATCAGCTCCCTTTCTGCTTTTTTTACATCTTTATATGCTTGCAGACCATGGGTGTGCAATATACCCACCTAAGGCAGGCGACGGGGCCTGGCTGCTCCCGGGAGGGACTGGGCTCTCTCAATCACCGGACCTGCAATCAGGCTGATGTTTTTAGGGCCTCTGCATACATAAATGACTTTCTGCGCTAAGCAGTTCCACTTCACTGAGTTACTCATGTCCTTAAGTGACGGCACAATTAGAGGCCTCTGTCAGCAGGCAGAGACTGGCGGTGGAGTTTCCAGCACGCACCAGAAAGCCAGAAGGGACCAAAATTTAAAGGTTATGGAAGCATATGGCAAAAAATGTTCAACTTTTGTTACTGTGCATTTTATATATAGTGATATAAACTCCAGTGTTGTCTGCAACACTTTTATTGTCTTTTGTTTAGGTGTCCTTGAGCAGTCAATAGTTTATTCATTAAAATGTTTATGATTCCCTAGAGTTTCACAGACTTTGGCACAACCGATCACTTGTCTGAAAGTTTGCAGTGAAAGCGCATTATTCATTAGTCCTTATCCATCATTTGCAGTTTGTCATTTGTTATTCTCTTGTTTTAAAAGTTTGTGCTCCAATCAAGGAGGGGAGAGAGCACCATGTGTCTCTGTGATCAGTCACAGCCATGAATAGCCAGGGCTGAAGTGAATGTTTCACAAACAACCCATAGGCTGAAATTTGTTTGCATAATCTATTCACTGCGTACTTATGAATAACGAATGCATTCACAGAACCAGAATTGTTTCAGGAAGCCTTCGCAAACAGAAAGAAGTGCTAAATATCTTGGATAATTTATTCCCGATGAATAATTCAACCAGTTCTATCGCGGGCAGTCTACTAATTTTGCAGATAAATTATTCAGCCAACACAGATAATAGCTCTTACACCTTATGGGCCTGCTCTTATGGAAGTCGGCTGCTGAAGTTTCGTGAAGTTTTCTGGGATTGTGAAAGGAAAAAATTCCAAAATGAAACAGGACCATTGATTTCAAGGAACACAGGGTGTGTTCCCAGCATCTCACTGATGGCCTTATTCTGAGTTTTTGCTTTTGATGTTAACTTTTCCACCTTGATGTAAGCACAGCTGGGCTCAGATGGACTTATGGATATTATTAGTTTCGTATTTTGAGCTCTAAGGAAGTAATCAGAAATACTTTTTCATTCTCTTTGAGACATGGCACTTGAAAATGAGAGGGAAAAAGATTCAAATGGCATTTTTTTACTCTAAAAACTGCAACAGCACAGCTGGATTGGCCCATCCTTCATTACAGGGGATGGCAACCTGCTCGTCCGAAATCCAAATTGTTGTGGGCACATTTCCATGCAGCACATTTATCACTTGTAAGGCCTCAAGCACAAAGTTTGTTCCTCTGCCCTCATGTTGAGACATCGTGCGTGGGGTCTCACTCATGGCTGGACTCCAGAAAATGTGAGAATTGATGAAGAAAGGTGGAGGAGAGGCTTTTGGAGAAAATGTGCTGCCAGGCTCCCCACTGCTCTCTGGATGCACTGTTTCCTCCAAGGAAAAAGTCAATCCGTAAGAAGATGCCATTCCCTGGTGTTTGCTGTACCTTGTAAAGGTAAATAAATCTCCATGTTAGAAATCAGTCTCACATTTAAAAAACAACCAGAATTATGATCACTGGAGCAGTGTTAGCATCACTCTTGTCCTCAAGCATGGAAATGAGCAGTTCCCAGTAAAACTGCTCCTGCAATTGGAAGATGCCTCAGAGAAGTCAGAGGTCCATCAATTTTTTTCAGGTCTTAAGGTGCACATCATTACAGGAACTTGTCAAACTCTGTCTTTTGCTACATTATTACGTGAAGGTTTGAACTAATGATGAGTTCTTGGGATGAGTGTCAAAATAACATGTCAACCAGGACAATACTGCTTTTTTGCTCCCTCATTGTTTGAAATCATGGCCAGAAAGAGAAGGCAGAGCTGCCTGTGGAGAATGCTTGAACTAAACTCGGAGAGGTGATGCGGCTGGTGGCAAAGCCATCACTCTGGGAGCTGAAAGCTAGACCCAGTGCCCTGCAGGAGTAAAGGAAGGACCTTGCTCACTCACCCCTGGCGATGCCTGGGTAGATGCAGGAGGAATTTTAAAAGCAGGTGAAAAACCAGGAGATGGTTCAGTGGGGCAGTTCAATGGAGCAGCTCATCTCCCTGTGCTTGTCTGGGCAGGGTGCAGAGCACAGAGGCTCTGTCCAGCCTGGGCTGGGGGCAGATGTGTGGCCAGGGCTGTGAGGGTAGGGATGGACATAAGGTCCTGTGCTTCTGGGACTCGTCACCCGGCTGGAGTCACCTCACAGCCCCCGTCCCGAGGCTCGCGGAGGGTTCAGGGATTGATGCTGTTGCTGCTGGCTAATGGACAGCCCTGGAAGCCCGATATTTGAAAGGGATCTCAGCCTGCAGGGAGGCATCATTAACCCCTTTTGGAGCAGGAGCCAGCTCTCCTGCCAGGGAAACACTTCAGGAGCAGCACAACAGCTTTGTCTGTAAAGGATTTGGCCTCATCTCCTACCTGCCTGTGGCCAGCGTGAGGCCTTGGGCCGTGTGCCGGGGGCTGCCCCGGGTGGGGAGCACGGGGGCATCGCAGGGAGAGCCCCCATGTACCGGTGGGGTCCTGGCACAGGGAGCCAAATCTGCTCTGAAATCCCGCACAAATGCCTGGGAGTAGCAGTCAGAGCTCAACCCCTCCTGGGGGCTCTGCAGAAATAGTGGGAATGTTTTATTTTCAGGTTTTAAATGCGTGATGTAACATTTTCCTTCTTTTTGGAAGGAGGGGGTCGGGTAGGTAAACGATTGTTCCCTGCAAGCACAAATGTATTTTGTTTGTTGTAATTAAAATGTTTTAATGAGACAACCATAAAATCAACCATTAATTATTTTTTTTCAAACACTTCTGCTTCCTTTTGAGCTAGGTCTATTTAGAAATAGTTTAGAGAGTAGCCTGCAGTTTTATTCTTTCTGTGGTATTATACACAGGAGTGGAGAAGTCATTTATAAATAATTACACAATGTTTTGGGTCTTTGGGTTTGTATAATATATCAAAGCGATTAGTACACGCATTGTTCCATTGTAAATGGTTTTTTTCCCTTCCTTTCAGTTTCACTTGCCTTGTCTTCTATCTAAACCTTTTTCGTGAAATCCTTTGTCTTCCTCATTCTTTTAGCTTGTTACAGTGCAGGGACATTCTTCTTATTCAAACACTCACAGCATGAGCAAAGAAAGCTACTTCTGTCGCATCTTAAGTTTTACCATAACTTTCTGGCATTTTCTTTTCTTCCAATTTTCCCAGACTACTGATAGGGTAATGAAGAATTATAACATACATCAATTATTGGTGCTCACGGTGTATTATGCCTCTGAATTCAAGGGGAGATAAAGAGAAAAAAAAAAAAAGCGTCACTTTCTGTGGTTTTGAGGCACATGAGAGAGGACTCGGCGCAGATTATTTATAACATCTTTCTGAGCATCAATTATGTTTGACTCCTACAACCACTTCCTTGTCCCACTGGTTTTATGGCCAGAAGGAGTCATTTTTGTGTGTGGTAGCTGCGGCATTTAACTTGTTTCTTTTATGAGGAGCCCAAACAATGCATCTTCAGGCCAAACAATCTATCTCCTCGAATAATAGCCCAAATGTCACTCAAGTGCTCGGGGCTGGGAAATGTGTGATCATGGTAAAGGGCCACGGCAAGAAAGCGTGGAGATGGAGGGGTTTGTGCAGGGTCCCCGGGGGGCTCCCTAGCAGTGGGGACCCCCAGGGAGATGGGCTGGACCCGATGTGGGGTGCAGGTGCCTGGGGATGTGATTGGCTGCCTGAGGTTTCAACAACCCTAATCCAAATAATCCAAGGAAAAGGGCCAAACCCTCCTGGTGCGGCCACGTTGCTGGGGCACGCTCCCTGCCTGGCCCTTGCCCATTCTCCTGGCTACCACATTAACTGGGAAAAATGAGATTAGGATGTCACCTCTGAGAAATGAGCCCTTTTCCCCCCACATTTATTGTGTGAGTGCTTTTTCTTCTCTTCTTTTTCCCCATCCACCTTCTCCCTCCCACAATTCTCCCTCTTTTTTTGATTTACATTTTGTTAATTGAAGCTAGAATACTTATCCTAAAAGAAAGGGACGAAATTCACTGACTGCCCTGCAGAAGAAATCCCCCAACAACATCCAAAACAGGAAGCTTAACTACATGCTGAGATACTCAGGTTTTCTTTGATACTTTCCATATCAATAATTCTGCTTAGGAGGGGCAAAGATAACCTGAAAGAACTAAGCACCGTAATGTGGGGGTGAAATTGAGCCTGAGCTCTTGGAGGGGGGGCTTTGGGGGTGCCCCCCAGCTCTGGGGCTCCCCTTTGGCGCTGAGGATGGAGCCTTTCAGCTGGGGGAGGATGCTCCAGGACCACCGGCAGCCCGCGGGTCCCCACTGCCCCGCCGCGGGGGCCCGGGGGATTTGCTGCCATTTGCATAGCAGGTGTTGGGTCCCGGGCCATTCTTCTTTAAGGGACTTTTAATACGGGATAAATTACTGGGAATTAGGAGGAGGCAGGCGACAAGAAAAGCACTCACGGAGTCTTCTCCTGGCCGTGGCAGGGGAATTGGAGAGAATGGCTAAAAAAAGGAGGAAAACCCAAACACAGAGGCTTCTGCCCCAGCCCAGGGAGGTTGGGGTGCGCAGGCGTTGGGGGGGAGCTCTCCCCAGCTTCTCCTGAAATTGAGGTTTGGATTCAGGAACGCAGTAATCCCAGGTCAGAAGTACGATTACTGGCCTGGGGATCTTTGATTGAGTAGGTCTGGAAGGGGAGTTTGAAATGTTAATCCCTGGTATAATCCCTTCTCTGGCATTGTACGGACAAGGGTTGCACCCGAAGGGAATTGCCTGCTTCCTTCCCCAGGAATCAGGGCGGGAGGGCAGGGCTGGGGAGCAGCCCCCCCCACGGATGTGCCACACAGACACGTGTCCCACATGTGCACCCAGCCAGGTACCCCCACCCCAGGCACACTCAGGTGTGTGCAGGGACGCACGGTGACACACGGGCACGCTGCGGCTCCTGTGATGACTCTGACTTTTACGTGGGTCTGTATGTGTACATCGGCACACAGAACAGGAGAGGAAGGCTGGGTCACTCTCATTCCCGGGAAGCCTTCGTCAAAATTCCCTGTCACACCCCAGTCGCTGCTTTGCCCTGGCAATAAGAGCCCACGTACATAAAAGAAAATTGAGATGCTTCAGGTTTTTATGTGGGGAGTCATTTTGAAGTGCGTTCACATTTAGGCTGTCAGGGCAGGTAGGAAAGTTTTGTCTGTAAAGGGGCATTACTATGAAACCATCCCGATGCTTTTCACATCAAAGGAGTCTGAATGTATACATAAATAAATAGACATCATCTATAGTAAAAGATTCTGTCGGTGAGGAAGAAGCTGACAAGTCCTCAACTAAAAAGAAAAAAAAAGCAGGTGAATTCACCCCAAAAGAGATGTGAGGGCTGGACAGGAGTCTGCTTGTGCTTGCAGGAGCCCCAGCACCAGGGCAGAGGGGGGCAGGTGGGAAAGGAGAGGAGACAGCTCCAGCCACCAGTCCTGGGCTCAGGGTTCTGCACCCTGACCCCAGGGATGACCCTTTGGGGTCCAGGTCCTGCCACCCCGGCCATGAGAGGGACGAGGGTGACACCCCAAGGCTCAGCGCTGCAAATTCGGCCGTGTGGGGACGAGGGTTTGCATCTCATCTCCCTAATTGTATTGCTTTTATGGCATTAGAGAAAAAAAAAAGTTTTTTTAAAACATTATCTCGGTAAAGCAGTTACATGACCTTTTTACAATTGTAAAGATTTCTGAGTGAGAAAAAGTGACACAAAGTTCTTCTCCTGGCTGAGGGTTGGTGATTTGGGGTGGTTTCAGCTGCTGAGTTTGGGAGAGCTGGGGCAGTGCTGGCTGGGCCGTGCAGAGCTGGGACAAAATGGACTTTGCAGTTCAGAGACCAAACATAAAGCTGGGCACTGCGCTGGGCAGAAGGAGGAAGAGATTTAGTTTGCCCTAAACGGAATATGATTTTCTGACTTAAGATGCTTCAGTGAGAACCCACAGTGAGGGTAGCCCAGATCTTTCTAAACTAACCCTCTTCTTTTTCCTGCACATTCTCGACTTCCTGAAGGGTGTCCACTCATTTTCAAACAAATTTTCATTAAACTTGGCTGAAAGCAAATGGAAATAATGTGTAGATTTGCTCTACTTTCTGGATTTTACCCTTTGCACTGACTTAAGTGGCCTCTGGTTATCCATTTAACTTACCATTTACCTTAGTATTTTATGTGCAATATAGCCTTTAAAGTTCCCCTTTTTCGGGAACTAAACCACAGGTATGACCATTGTAAATCCTAGTCTGAATTCACCCCTTGTTGGTGAAAGCAGCTACGGTGAAGGTGAGGGACTCCATCTTGCTCTTCATCATGCTCACAGCCAGGTATCATCTCTCTCAGCAGCTTTTTGTGATAATGCCTCCAGGTATAAAGAGAAAAATAAAATTGTAGTGTTAAACACTATCGTTTTCAAGGTATTTATTAGCCCTTATAACTCCTGAATGTTTTTCCACTAGTGTAGCTCTAAGTTTTAGGCCTGCTAATACTTATTTTACAATGGGTTGAAGGGGTGAAACTCTAAGTAAATACAAAGTACTAGTTCTGGTACTCAGGGAATTAGACAGTGGAGCAGCATGATTAAGGGCAAATAAATGTTGTTCTAGGTGAGGTTTTTTTACCTTGGGCCTGTATGCACTTCCACATTAAGAAACTCCTCTGAAACAAGCACTAATGAGGGGAGACAAGTTTGGCTGATGTGTTTCTGCTGGGCCTCTGGTGCAAGGATGCTTCTTTCTTTTCCAATTTAAGCACATATTAAATTGCAATAAAATAGCTAATTATGAATGAAGAAGTGAATGTACTTCTTCATACTATAGACATGTCTTGTTTTTAACCCTCTTGGATAAAACCCAAGGTGTTTTTTCCTTCACTTCAGGTTTAATGCATGGTAGGTCTTGAGCCTGTTTCCATTTACTCCAGTGGGAATTAGAGATAATTTCTCTGGAGCTGGTGCGGCTCCATTTTTCCAAAGCAACTGTTGGAGTTAGTCAGGGCTCTGCACCTCTTACCCCGCTGTGCAAACAGAAGGGGATCCAACAGGACTGAAAAATTGCTGAGAAACATCTTTCACTAGATCACTTTTTATTATCTGTCTTGTGGGCCTAATGTATATACAGCTGGTGCCTGTCCCAGGGAATCTTTTTTCCTTTTCTTTATTTTTGCCCCAGAAACAAATAGGATATGACTTGGGGTTTTTTGTTTTGTTGTTGGGTTCTTTTTTAATAGTTTTCAGTGTTGTGTGTTATTTATCTTCATTAACCTGTTAAGGACCTCAGACCTCAACCCCACAGATGACATGCCAGGTGCTGGGAAATTAGCTCTTTGGCTATGGACTCCACCCCCTGTCTTCGCCAGAAAAAGAAAGGAAAAAAAAGCCAGCTTTCCTTACTTGTAAGTGATGGGAATAACCACAAGGTGTCAATCTCTACCAAGCTGCGGCTCGGAGCCTGTTCTGCTCTCCCGGCGGTGGCCGGGGTGGAGAGCCCTGCGTGGAGGCTCTGCTGGAAAACCCGGGTACCTGCTTCAAGTAAGCGGGGAAAAATCCTCTACAACACGGAAAATTGATTGTTTTCCCTCCATGCTTTACTTTATGGCCATTCTTAATTTCTATTTTATTTCTTTTATAATTTTCCACAACAAGCTTAAGTCAAATTCCATGTTCCCCTCCATCCTTTTCTCCTGACCTTAAAAGAACATTTCCCAGACATCGTGACAAACCCAAGAAGTCTCTTTTTTTTCTTTTAAAGCTGACATTTTCCCTTTGTAGAGCAGCATTTCAAGGCATCATTATCTAGGATATTCTGTGCGGTTGAAGTGTTGGGATTTTATCTTCTGGGCAACCTGAACCTCTGTTTCCTCACAGGACCATCCAGTTAATTGTTGGACTCGATTCTTGTGGGTCCTTTCCAGCTCGGAATACCCTGTGACTCTGTGTTCCCTTTGGGAATGCAATGTGTGCTGGTCCTGTTTTCAGCCTGGAAGTGCCACGCTTATGAAGTGCCACTGCCTTTTGCAAAAGCACTGCTCCAAGTGCCTTCAGATTGAAAGCAATCCCAAGGATTTCTTGCTTTTTCTTTTATCCCTTAACTCTGTGCAGCCTTGGCTGAGCATAACGTAACTCATGGGGTGGTGGCATCGCCCGGAGCCAGACAATGATGGTTTGACACTGGTTGCTATAATGAGGAACTGGATTTTCCTGGCAGAACTGCTTTAGCTGCTGCACAGAAATGGAGAGGGAACACCCTGCCAGCCGCTTACACGTTGAATTGGAGAGGTAGCACTTGGCAAACTGGTTCTTGCTGGGGAGAAGTGGTGCTTGACTAGGAATTACTTGCTCAGGGAAGGAGCTGAGGAGCTCTGGGCTGGTTTGTTTTTCCTGGTGTGGTTGCAGAAGTGGTATGTCTGGAGGGATAAAAAAGGAAGCTGAAGTAAACCACAAGGAAAAATGTAAATGGTGGAATTATGAAGGTAATAGAAATGGAGAAGTGTTTTTATGCAACACAATTGAGTGGGCAATAATGAGGTAAAAATGCTGAGGGGTAAAGACAAAAGACATTTCTTCCGGGATTAGAAGTGAGCTCAAAATTGCCAAGGCCTACTGGAAGTGAAGGGGGGGGAGGGGGGGGAAGAAGGCTGTTGTAGCCTTTCTTTTCCTTTAATAAGCTTCTTTTTCTGGGTGTCCTGAGTGTTCAGATGTAGCACACTTAGTGCCTAGTAACCCAACAAAGCTTTGATTGGTGCCTCTGCAGAAAGATTTTCTTTTCCTTGCAGGTTTCTAACCATGAAAAAAACCCCGAGATCAGTTGCTTCAGAATCCTTAATTAAACACAACAAAGAAGGGCAATTAGAGCTGTGTTTTCCTTTTGTCATCCAGCAAATCTTGCAAACCTCAAACCCCTTTCCTTGCTCCAAGATTTATGAGGGGAATAAATCATAATTATTCCTGTAATTATCAGCCTTAAGTGAACATGAGCGGGATTATTATTTTTTTTTTCCTTGGAGGAGGATCTGAAACCCATTCAAGAGGAATTCACTAACCTCTTTTATTGTGCAGGAAGAAAACCAAAAACACAGGCGTGGTGGTTTTCCCAGGCCTTGGCCGCCTGCCTTCTCCCCTGTCACTTCATGTCATGTCACTGCTCCCTCCTGGCTCCGGCGTGCCCGCTCGTGGGGAGCAGCTCCTGTTGGGCTGGACGCCCTCCACGTGTGTCGTCAGTGTCACTGCCCAAAGAGCTGAGCACACAAACAGGCAAAAGATGAGAGGAGAATCAAAGGGGATTTGAGGACCTCAGAGGTCAGGGGAAGGACCAGAAATACAGCCTGTCACTGGGTGTTCAGAGAATAAACACTCGTGCATAAACACTCGTGCACGTGGCACCCCTCCAAGCTTTTCTTACAGGGATCTTGGCTTGGTTTTGGTGTTCGGATGTAGCTGTGCTTGTACCCAGCAAAAGGGAGCAAGTTCTCCACTTCAGGTACTGAAGGTGATACTGTGCATCTGTGGGTTTGGCTGATGGGTGGCCAAAGGGTCCTGCCTGAGGACAGGACCCCAATGCAACACCTGGGGAATGGCAACCACACGGGGTCCTGTGGTCCTGGGCTTGCTGGAGAGCTGGTGGCGGGAAGGAGAACCACTGGGCAAGAAAACCACATTTGGCAGAAACTCCTGATGTTTTTAAAGGGTTTGGGGCTGGTGGTTTGGGAATCAGTCTCCCCAGGGTTGTGCTGCAATCCAGTTTCCTGTGCTGGTGCGATGGACATGGCTTCTGTAGACACAGAGCAGCCAGGTGTCCTCTTTTCCCTCAGTGTGCAGGTTCCAAATGGAGAGGAGTTAATTCGACTGTGTAAACCTCTGAGCAAGTTTCCCAAAACAATTTTTTGCTTTGTTCTCCTTTTTTTTTCCTTTGAGGGTGTTTCCTAAACCAAATGCAGCATTTGAAGCTTTTCTTGTGCAGCTGGGGAAGAGCATTCCCAGCGACAGCAGCATGACGAGCAGGCTCCAAACTGATTTATAATGCAGACAGCTGTGGAGGTGTCCCCCGGCTGACTAAGACGGTTTTTGGTTGCCACTAGATGTCCCTTCAGCCCTGCTTTCCCCACTGCTCCTCCAGAACAGTCATGTGGGCTGGGATCTGCTGGCCGTGGCCAAGGAGCCGCCGGACACCAAAGTGCTGGTGAGAGAAAGGAATGGGGCTGAATCCCAGGCCGCTGGGGCCTCCCAACCACCCTTTTGATCTCACAAGGCTTTATCTCAAGCAGTGCTGGCCCATAGAAATAAGGATGCCCCAAACCCATCTTCTGGGTATTAAATACTTTAATAGCTCTAGTGTGGCTCGGGGGCTGTTCCTGCAGAGCCAGTAGTTAGCAGAGGTGATGGTCCAAGGAGGCAGCCTCAGAGGGTAAAAAGGATGATGACTGTCTCAGTTTCACATGATGGCCAAATGCTGGCCCCATTTGGTTCAGTTTTCTCTCCATGAAATGGAAGCTCCAATACCTTTGCAGGCACATTCCATAGAGATGCAGGGATGTGTTGCCAGAAAGCACAGCCAACGATTTTGTGGGATTTTCCAAGTTGCCTGGGTGCCCATAATTTTGCAAACAATATTTCTATAAGGTGTGTATCGATACCTATGAGCACCAGTGGTCACTCCAAGCATCTGGAGCTGCTTGCAAACACAGCTGCATCTTCTGTCTCTCAGGCAATGGCAGTCCCGGTTGCTATTCTGGGTGAAGGAATTAGAGGAAATCTGCTTTGCCAGAAACGTGTGCTGGCTACAAGGATATCTGGAGGCTCATGGGGTGCAGTCTTTCAAGGCAAACCAAGGAACTTCCAGGGAACACTCAGCTCTTTGTGGTTTAGGATCAGAAGGAAATCGATGACTAACAGACACAGAGTTTCTGACAGAGCAAACACAGAGTTGGTGAGAGCTGCGAACAGCAATCCTCAAAAATGACCTGTATTTTCAGTTGTGTCCATGCACACCCCAACCCACTGAAGGGAACAAACTGAACTGCAAATCCCTGCAAGAGTGTGCCAGGCATAGAAGGTCTACAGACTGCCCTGGCATGAGCTTGGTGCAGTCAGAGCTTGCAAGATGGGCTGTCCATCCTCTTGGATCTGAAGGCCAAACTCAGCCCAAACCATCTTACCTTTTCCCAAAGGTGCTGAGTAACCAGAAATAAGTGAGGTCTTCAGATGCTGGGCACATCTGGATTTCAATGCTTCAATTTTGAAAACTGGCTTTGGAGCAAAAATACCCCAAATGTGACTGGAGCTTCATTTGACTGAAGGGGAAGTGTGTTTTACAAGGTACAGGCTCCGTCTGGGCTTATAGAAAACCTGTGAAGTGATGTCAGGTTGCATGGTGCCCCTTTACCCTTGGACAGGCACAGCTCCCTGGCTCTGGATCCAGTAGGATGGTGAGTCCAGGGGGCAGTGTCTTTTTTATTCACATTTCTTCTTATTCTCTACAAATATGGGCCCAGAAGGGACCCAACTCTGCTGTTTAATTAGCTCAGAGAGCATTTGTGTTGCTGTAACACTGCCTTCGACTTCCCACTCAGGTCTCAGGGGTGACCAGTGCAAACCCCCAGCTCCACAATGACTTTACCATCAAGCCCCACGTTTGCTCCCACAGCCCTGATAAAATTTTGTTGGTGTGGAACCAGCACTTCCAACATATGGATGTGGTCAGGAAAGGTCCCCATGTGTGTAACAATCTGGCATGGCCTCGTGCCTTGATTTAGGGAGCCTGGGGGAGCTGGGGCACAGCAGGACCTGCTGAGAGCCATCTCACACAGACCACCAAGCAACTATCACTTCTTAATAAACTTTTTTGGCCATTGCTGACCTGGTCCATATATGAACAAGTGCAAAGCAAGTGGTGAAAGGCTCTGTGTTACATTACTAATCCCTCATAGTGCTCTCACTGAAAAGGCCAGGCAGGTCTCCCTGCTATTGTGTCCTCTCACTGCAGCTGCTTGGGTGACCCCACTGCTTTTATTAAAATAAAATCTGATAGCTTTTGGAGTGGGTGCAGTATGTGGGACCCAATGCCCAGGGGAAGGATGGGCTGTGTGGGAAGGTCTCCTGTGCAGGCTTTGGTGTTCCTGCAGAGTGCCAGGGAGCAGCTTTGCAGGCTGGATGGGGAAGGCAGTTGCCTACTTGCCCTCCTTGGGGGCTCTGGGATGGGTTTGCAACACTTCTCGTGCAACATCAAGGACTCAAGTAAAGGAATTGTGGGGTCTGTGTGTGCTGCTCCTGCACCCCAGGAGGAAGCAAGCCTCCTGCTCACCCTGCAAGCGTTCAGGCTCTTGGGAAGGTAAATTGGTAACTGGGGAGCAGTCAGGGCTGGCTGGTGTGTGCTCAGACCATACTGCAGCAGCTTCATTGTTCAATCTCAGAGCACAAATGTGTGGTCTGCGTATGAGGGAGGCTGGACTGAAGGGTCTCCTGCAGCTTCACAACCTGCAGTCTGCTGGGGAAAACAAAAGCAAACCTTAAGATTGCTGCCAAATCTTGGTGGAGGAGGTACCTACATTTACATATATGTATTATATTTATTTAAATATTTTAGCAGAAATGTTCAGTCTGAGGGAATGTGGCTCATGTTTTGTGTGTGGTAGTTACCTTCCGATGCAGTATTTCCCTTTACAACTGCATATCAGGGCTAGGGATTCTCCTCTTGTTCCTGGAAAATTAACAACCCTGCCTGGAGATCCAGGCTTACAGGCTTGGGAAAACCAGTGCAGAGTCAGTTTTTTCTCTGTATGGTTTCAATTCCTGAGTTTTATTCAAAGGACGGCTTTTAGGTTAAAGAAAATAAAAGTATTGAACCGAACAATTTTTGGTTGTTATTTTTTTTACTTGTTTGGGGTTTTGTTTTTTGTTTTGATTGGTTTTCGGTTGGTTTCTTTTTTTTGGTCTCCCATTCTGGCAAGTGGAAAAAAAAAAATTACAATTGGTTTCCTCTGTGCTTAGATTTTGCTGGTGGTTTTGTTCTGGCAGATGAAGCCAGAGCCAAGTGATTTGTCCAGGCTCTGCCCTGCGAGGTGTGAGTCAGAGTCCTGCGTTTGGGCAGTCAGAGCTGTGCACAGCATTCCCAGCGGAGTTTAACCACCTCTTATGCAACCATATCAATATTTTTCCAGGAAATACATTGCCCAGTAGTCGCTAAACAAGCATAAGCCTTTTTTGAAGTCTGCTGGCGTGTTGAAATCAAGTCTTCTCAAGAAAAAACCAGCGGCTTTGTTAAAATGTCACTTGAGAAAGGAGACGGGCAGCTTGGCTCACTCACGAGTTCGCGTTTGCCCAGAGATTGGATTCAGATGCTCGGCCAGAAACAGCCCCCTGTGGTCGATATCCCCAGAGATTTAATTTCTTAAATACTCTGGGATATTTCTCAAGATTTTTGCTCATAGGTGTCTGAAGCTCGAGCTTCATCCTTGCGCAGAACAGGAAACTACTTTGAAATCTTTCTCCTTCAGCTCTGCCAAGGTATTATCACAGTAATTAAGGAGATATATATATAATGTGTGTATATCTAATTTTTTTTCCCTTTTTTCTGTCAGAACTGAAGGAAACCCTTGAGCTGAGGGCAGGCATTGCCCTGTTTCTGCAGTTTGAGGTTGCTGCTGCCGAGTTCGTGCCGATCCCTGTGTGCAGCTGCCTTTGCACAGCTGGGAGCAGGCAGGAAGGCCAGCGCTGCTGTTCAGGGAACACCAGGAGCTTTTAATGCATTTAAACTCATGCTGGCTTTACCATTCCAATCTGTTGCTTTCCTTTTATCTGGGGAGTGATGTCGGAGCCTTGTTGGGTGCAAAGTCCCTCCCTTTGGGTGAGGGCAGAAATTGGGCAGGAAGAAGAGGTGGTGGCTCACAGGTATTTGTTGCCTGACTTTTGTTGAACAACCTTCCCTAATCTAACCCAGATCTTGTCTACATCACTTTTTACATGGTTTTATATGGATTGAAGTCGTTGATTTATGTCCACTTAACATTAGACCAGTGGTTATAGGTGAATGGCATCACCCTTCTTTATGTCACAGCACTCCTCAATGTTTGGCTAAAATCCAAGTCCTAATATGAGAAAGGAAAGTAAATTGTTCTGGAATAATGTTTTTTAATTCCAGTGTCATCAAGATGCTATATCTCTAATCAGCTTTTCTGATCTACTGTTTCTTCCCCCAAAACTAATTCAGCTACCAAATGATTAGAAGTGGCAGGAGTTCCCTGATAGCTTAAGGAAATTTAAAAGCAATTGTCAACTTTTTTAAAATATTTTTTTTATTACTTTTTTCATTTGTCTTAGAAAGAAATATGAAATCTGCATGCAACCTTCTAAATATTTCAAACATTTAAATAGCATATGATAATTTAGCAGTACAGTACATTATACAGCAAGATAATATAGGGAGACTTCCTATAGTGTATTTACAAATGAAAAGGTAGTTTTGTTATATTAAAAAGAGGAATGCACTGCTTAACATCAAAGTATTACATTCAAAATAATGAATATGTTGTATTGTGACTAAAACATACATAGGTATTTATATGTTTGCCCTATCATATTTTTCATAAAAAGGTACCTTTTAAAGGCTTTTTTTGTTGTTGTTGCTACAAATCTAGGAAATCATACACAATAGTCTTGAAGCTTAAAATGTCTCAGTACTGAAGCCACAAACTTTCTGTAAGTGCTTCAGGTGGGAAAAAAAAAAAACGTTTTCTTAGTAATAAAAATGACCTAGAAATGCTTTCTAACGCGTGAGAGGTTAAATGGGAGATACAGGATGCTTCGCCTTGCAGCAAGACCTCAAGTCCATTAAAGAAGAGGTACACAAGTGATGCCCACACTCACTGGACGAGGTGCTGAGGGACCTCCCTTCTGCAGGTACAGCAAATTTTAGTGGCATTTTCCCCAGCAAGCTCGTCTTTGGTCCCTGCTTTGCCCGACTGAGGCGGAGGCTGCAAACATGACCAACAACCCCAGCCCCGAAGCTTTCCCATTGCCAGAAGGTGAGGGCTGTACAACATCCTCACAAACAGTTCTGTTTGCCTAATGAGCTTATAAAGCTCGATTGCCATCATAGTGAAGTATGAATGAATAATAATTAAAAACAAAAAAAATCCCAAAAGAACTTCTTTAAAATGGAAAGCATGTGTTTTCCTAATTTCAGTACAGAGCAGACAGGTATGAAATCAGAAGTGCAACAGATGCTTGTGAAATCTGGAAGCCTTTTGCACACGGCTATAAAATGTAAAAACTGACCCTTGGTAAAAAGTGCTTTATAATAATATAGAATTTGTGTCTTATGTCTGCGAGAGAGAAATAATCTTCTGTAGAGCTCAGTCCTATGCCAGCCAAGGGAGTCCACTCCATTCCTCGTGCCACTTTCTCTTATTCTTCGTAAACCCTAAACAGAAGAGCCAAGAGCAGGGTGTTTAAACTAGGAATGAAACAACTCCATTTCAAATAACAATAATCAGAAATATTAATAAAGAACAACCCAAAAATAATAAACACCCAGAAATCAGATTTTTAGCCTTTGCTTAGGTAATTTGGAAAGTATGTTTTTATTGACTTCAGCAGTCACCAGATTGCTACCTGAATCCATAAAGCATCTGGGAGGGGTGTTGGAGTTAGACACTGTCACATCTTGGAGGCATCTGGGGATTAACATGCTCTGCCACGATTGTCGGGATAAATAACATGAAAAACATCCACATCTGATAATTCACTTTAACCATCCCTCTCTCGTATACAAATGTTAAAGCTTATAATGAACTGTATGTAGAACAGTAAGTTCACAATATCTGTTATGTTTGGAATAACATTACTCTATGTTCTTTTTCTAGATTATGCCCTGAGAGCACAACTCGATGGGCTTGTCTGTCTGCAGGTTCCCTGAGGGCAAAAGCCTGGGGCCGAGCATCCTTTGTCATCTTAATGATGGCCTTATATTAAAAAAAAAAAAAAAAGAGAGAAACAGGGGAAGAGTGTAAATACGTGGTTATGCAATACCCAGGGCTTCCCCACGTGCTCTGTTTGTGAAGCAGACGCAGGGAGCTGGCAGGAATTCGGGGAGGTGGCCGGGGGCTCGCGGTGCCCTGGCATGGCCCGCGGCACCACCGGGGCTGTGAGAGGAGCCTCCTGCTCCCTGGCCTCACTTGAGCTCGGTTTTGGGGAGCAAATTCCCCACCAGATAAGAAGAATGAGGGTTTGGTGCCTCTGTACCGTGTGTGGAGGCTCTTTCTTGGCCATGGCTGGAGACGTGGCAGGAGCTGGGCAGCTCCCCCTAATTACAGATGGGGACATCACCACTGGCCATCAGGAATTCATGTCTCTGTCTTCTGTCTATGACTTAGAAAAAAAGCCAACCCTCTTTACAAGGGAGAAGCTGTCAGAGATTTTTATCAGAAAATTACCATTTTTCTGGGAATGATACACTAGTTAAAATTGGCAAATACCTGCGTCATCAAGTATTGATGATGTTGGGGTGGTGTGATTGAAGTGGGGGACAGGACTCCCTCTTCCCATCTCTCCTGACTGCTTTTCTCGTGACTGTGTGAAAGTAGTTTAGCTTTTCATCTTGGATTTTTACCCGTAGAAGGGAGGTGAGTATATGTAAATAACTGAGAACGTCAGCTGATGAATATTTTAAC
This sequence comes from Ptilonorhynchus violaceus, assembly GCA_013397565.1. Lineage (NCBI taxonomy): Eukaryota > Metazoa > Chordata > Aves > Passeriformes > Ptilonorhynchidae > Ptilonorhynchus > Ptilonorhynchus violaceus. The sequence continues at coordinate 871,501 of VZRJ01000817.1, forward strand.
CAAAAATAATTACTATTTATAGTCAGAACAGCCTAATGCCAAAATAGAAGCGAGAATTGCATGTGGCAGGAAAGAATTAATATCAAGAACATCCATTTAAAATTGTAATTTTGGTAATGAAATTACCAGCATCCGTGCCGGATGGAGCATTTGCGAGCGCGTGCCTTTCCCTGGTTCCTCCATGCCTGCATGCTGCCGGTTGCCTGACTTGCCACCAAGATCCTCACCCGTCCAGCAAACCGGGACTCACCTGCCTTTCTCCTTCCATACTCGGTACCACTTGAGCAGCCTCACGGTGTTCTGGCGCTTGGGGTTGAGGCAGTGCTGCTGCTCCCCCCTCACCCGTGTCCACAGCGTCACACTGCAAGGCGAGGGCACAGGTCACAGGGGCACGGGAACACCCACCCCTGCTCCCGCTCCGCTCCTGCCGCGGTGGGCAGGGGGCTCTCGCCCAGGGGGGCAGTGTGAGGGTTTTCCTGCTCTGTGTTTTACGGCAGATATTCGAATTTATTGGAATAATATCAGAGCAGCAGGTCTGCAGCTGCTCTCCCTCAGTGCAGGGCACTGCTGCCCACCATGGCACGAGGTTGTACCAGATGAAGACAGAACCACTGGCTTTAATCAGTGAGCTTGCTCTGCCTGCCTGTTAGATACCATCTTTTGAGCCTAATAGATCGTTTAATTAGGGCTTATTCAGGCAACCACAAGGACTTTGCATGAGGGGACAGTTCCACTAGACTCAACAATATTTCATCCAAGAGAAATGATCAGAACTGCTTAATTTAATATTTTTCTTTTTTCTTCCCTCCCCCCTTGATTCTGTAATATTTTAAATACTTGTACAAGGCAGGGTGCCTGTGTGCTCATCAGCCCAGCTCTGAGCCTCAGCATCGGCCCTGGGCTCTTCAGCCCCCCCTGATCACAGCCTGATCCTGCTCTCCTTGCCAGCTCAGTGTCCCCTTATTTTCAGGGCAAAGCATAATGGAAGGCGAAAAATGGCAAAAGTCTTCTCATAATTGTAGGTTCCCTCGTGCAAAGCTCAGTGAGGTCTGCTACAGCTGAAGTGACATGAGGGACCTGGAGCTGGATCCCATGAGGATGGCTTTCCAGAAACATCAAGACTGCCCCACTTTTGGGTGCTCAAAAGCAAGCAGTTTTCTGGTTTTCTTATTAATTTTGTGATTGAAAAAACCCAGACAACAACCAAAAACCAACCAAACTCACAACGACAATTTGTATTAGAAATTATAATTTTCTGGAAATTCCATCCATAACAGGGAAAGCCATTTATTGGTTTAACTAAAACCCTATAATGGAATTAATTAAATGCTGCTAGAGACAAGAGTAAAGTGATGGCAGAAAACCAGAAATACCTCTGTATACTGATGGGCTTCTTTTACGGTTTGGTTCAGAAAGGAAGAAAAAATGCATTGCAGACTTTCCCATCTCACCCTCCTGGTGCAGAGGGGATGTGCCTCACAAATTAAAACGTGCTGCCTGCATGAACTGAACTAAGGGTCTCACCACAATTCCAATTTCAAGGTTTTACAAGGTGTTCAAAGAGTTCTTTCTATTCAATCAGCCTTCCTCCTTGTTCCCCTTTTCTGCTCCGTCCCCAGGTAAGGTCACGAAAAGTTAAGGTGTAATTTCCAGGGTTTTTTCTGGGAGGATGTGGACTTCTCCTCAGTGCATGGGAAAGTGGTAGAAGCTTTCAAGAGCCTGGAAGGCTGCAGGCACCAGAAAGGGAAGGGTCACTGCTAAAAACTATGGACTAATTCTGTTCTAAGGGCGTTCTCAGCCAACCCCTCTGGGGAGCAGTATGTACATGGGAAGGGGAGTTTTCCTGCAGCTTTGAATGGAGAGTGAAGCCAAACCTTCACCAAAGGCACAAGATGAGTGAGTTTTAAGGGATTTGAGGTCGGAACAAAGTTGCTCCATGTAGCAGCCACCTCTTCAGCTGTGCCGTCTGCACTGGCTGATCCAGACCTTGTCTTGGGTTTCTCTTCTCATAGATCATGGAAGGTATTTCCAGAAAGTGATGGACAAGCTGAATCGCAGGAGGAGAGGAGCAGGAACAGGGCTGAAAAGCAGCAAGCCCCACGTTTGCACCAGAAGCAGTGGAGGACACTCTGGATTTACCAGAGTCTGCAGTCTGAGCAGGAAGAGATCCGTGGTTTGCTTCTCAGGTGAAATGGCTCTTTCCCCAGGCTGAGATGCATTACTTTGACATCACATGCAGGTTTTCAGCTTTGGTTCTGGAGGATGGACAGTGGAGATGTTCCCAAGGCAGCCCCATGCTCCTCTGCAGTTCTCAGGCAGTCCCTGATGGGCACAGGGTTGGGTGGCAGCGTGTTGAGGCACCCTGAGCTGACCTGGTGCTGCTTTTGGGAATGCTGCTCTGACAAATATAAGGGGATGTGCCTAAGAGGTGCCATGGGAGGTTATACCTGAGTGAGGAGTTGCCTGGGTGGGCTGCAAGAAGAGGTTGAGAGAGACGGAGAAGGGATGAAGCACGAGAATTTACAGCTCCAGTGAGACCCCCCCAGTGTGACTTGTCCCTTAGCTGCCCAGGGCTTGGTGGCCAGAGCCTTCATGCCTGGTCTCTGAGGGTCCCTGTGCCAAAATCCTCCCCAGAATGTCCATGCCTCCAGGGCTGTGATGAGCACCCTGGGTCAGTCTGTGACTTCCAGAACCCTGTGCCCCCATACATCACATCTGCAGGGATGGTGGGGCTGCACCTCTGCCTACAAATACCCTGTCTCTGTGACCACAAGGATCCCAGCCCTGGTCCTTTCATCCCAAGCTGGCGCGGGGACTGCCCCTCGAGAAAGGCTCCCAGCGGTGCCTATTTCCCATCAGCTGTTCTCACCCTGACACATCTCCACTCTCTGGGATGGGGTAAAACATGGATAGGGGTGTTTCAGAATATTTCAAGTAGAAAGAGTTAAACTTCCCTCCTATTTTCTGCTGCTTTCCCTCATTCCAGGAGACAGATAGACTCACAATTACTGCTAAATGTACCATGAATCTTGATAGGTTTTGACTACACTGAGGACTCAGTTAACTGTCTCTTACCCTTTAGCACAGCTCTGCTGGGGGGGTTATGGCCAAAACCTCCCTAATCTGCACCCCCCAGACCTACTGTTTCTCTGTCCAATATTATTTATATCGTGTTTCTGCTATATGAGAGCTTTTAAGGAGGGCAGAAGGGGATGCAGCCTCGACAACTCGTTTCAGATGATCACTGCAGCAACAAAATCTCAGTTGCAGGAATTTAGCTCCTCTGTGCCGTGTCCAGAGACTCCCGGATCAATTGGTTCTCAGAATATTAATTTCAGTGCTTTCAAGTGCTGAGGTCAGGCTGCACTGGGGTAGCTGGAAAGGCAGCAGTGGCAGCAGGTTCACCCTGCCTGCCCTACAGACACCTGTGATGATGGGAAAGCAATGGGAGAGTTCCGTCCCAGCCGCTGCTGCTAACCCTGGACAACCCTCAGGCTTGAATAGCATTGCTCTACATCTGCATAGCCCTGTCAGGCTGGGAAAGCAACTGCTCCTACATGGCATTCCAGCTTTCCCAGCTTTCTGATTGGAAGTAAAATGTTGCATTAATGAGATTGATCTCATACCATCTGCTTTTGGGGAAATGCCTGGAGTGGGATGTGAAGAGTTAGTGTCCCTCCATGACATCATTTTGCTATTGAAGAGCCAAAGCAAACAAAGTAAGGCTGTGAGGAGCCGATTCAGGCAGGGATGCTCTGCAAGAATTTTTCTGTTCAGGTCACCATCATCTGGTTTGGGCTTCCAAGAAGTGGGTCTGGTGTTCCCTGAGCTCAGCATTGCTCACAGTGATGCTGGTCTAACTCTGGAGGAAGCCTAAGGAAGCATGAATCTCCATTCCTCCTCCACGAGCCCTCCGCTGAGTCTGTCGAGCCAGTTCCGTGTGGGAAGTCTATGGTCTCTCCTTCTGTGCCAGTTGGATGGGCAGGATTTGGCCCCGTGGGCATTGCAAATAGATCCTGCTGTTAAGCGAATGGCAAATGTTCTGTGGGGGAGCACAGTGCGGGATCAAATCAGTCCCTGGTGTCCCACAGGTGTGGCTGCTCTTGGGACCCTTTTCCCCCTCTTAGGTGGCAGAGGGGCTCAGTGCAGTCTTCTTGGCTAATCTGCCCTTCTGGTCCTTATCCAGCAGCACGTGCTGGTTGGATGGTGCTTTGCTGGGGGAATCTTAAGGTATCCAAAACAGGACAGAAAAAACCCCAAACCCACCCATACTTAAAATCTAAAAAAACCCTCCTTTTTTAGCCAGTCGTGTAAAAAATCCCTGTACCTGCCTCAGCTTGGTTAGCCACTACATCACTTTGAGATTTCACGGCAGCACTTATCCCAATTTGCAGGGAGACTGGGAGGAAAGCATTTACCTACATGCTGAGAAACCCCATCAGATCAAGGGCATTGCTCTGGTACAATGCAGGTTGGGGTAACTCTTCCTTGCAGAAATCACCATGGACCAAACTCTGCTCATTTTTATTCTGCATGCTCAGAATAACTTGAGTAAACATTCTGAATTTTGTATCAGTCAGCTTGGAGTAGGATTTGTCCCTATTTTCACTTGAACTAATGATTATCTTTTTATTGCTACCTGTTCTGGAAATATTTGATTTTTTTAATCAATTATTTGATGAAAAACAATTGTGTCCAAAAAATGATAACTGGGATTCTGGTCAGAATTGCACATTTTTTTTGCATCTGATACAGCAAATGACTATTCCCAGGAATTAGCATGCCAGGGCATGAGGAAAACAAAGAACAAAGAAGGAACTTGCAGATAAGGTAAAGCAGTTCAGCTGACAGGGAAACAGAAAGCCATAAATGAAGGAAAACTTACATAATCATCTCTTCCACGCAAAATGGGTACCTCGGTTTTACTTCCAGCTTCCTTACATTAGAGAATCTTATTTTAGGACCTTTCCTTGAACATTTGCACTTCACGCCTACAAGAGAAAGCATTTTCTCATGCGCCTGCAAAGCCTCCTGCATACCAAGTGTCCCTTCCCCTCCAGCCTGTGTGCACCCAGGAGAACTTCAGTTTGCTCTTTCAAGCCTTGGTGGGAAAAGATTAATCTTGTAATGTTGTTGAGCTTAAAAAGAGATTAATTTCTTTTTTCTTTGGTATATCCCAGAAAAAGGTACTAACTCTCTGGAAAATATATTTTAGAGCACTGTATATGTTCTGGAACTTTGTAAATACCAGATTTTTAAAGTGCACCTGCTGTGATTAAATATAATTGTATTTCACAAAAGGAAATGAAAGAGTCAGAACTCGCTTTAAATTGAACAAGCAAGTGCACGTCTTGATTACTTTCTCATTCACTCGTGTCTCACTTGGACTTTGTAGGACTTTCAGTCATTTCTCCTTGCACGGATGCTGTGGTGCAGTTGTAGCCAGACAAAAGCTGAGCATTTTTTAACCATCATTTTTGTGCACAGCAGAAAATGCAGGCTGTGCCACCACCTCAAATCTAGCTCTGCTCTATTTTCCCTGGAAACCACCCTCAGTTTCAAAGGGAATATTTGAGTGGTATTCCTGAATAACGGAGAACATGGCATGGCCTGCCACACTGTAAGCTCTTTGCCTTGCAGTGAAGACACAAATGAAGGCACAACTTTATCCCGTCTATTTTACCTCTACTTCACCTTTAAAAAACTCGCAGCTCCCTTACTCACAGATTGTACACAACGCACCTTTCCAACATGCAGGGGATAGCTCAACCCAGCCCGGGGCTATCAAGACACAAACACAAATTACTGGAAAAGAGATTTACGTGGGAATAAGCAGAATAAACCCCTTTACCTTCTGCGCTGGCTAAGCACATCGCGATGAAGAGCAGAAGCAGAGCTGCTGTCAGGAGCCTCATGGTGAGACAGCAGGTACCCGAGGAGACGCCGGCGGGGCTGATGTGCGTGCTCGCTTGGGGCTGGTCCCCCCGATGCCGCTGTCCCGGGGCTGTGTCACCGGGGAGGGCACGGCGGAGCGGCTCCCGGCGGAGCGGCTGCCCGGCGCTGCTTGCGCTCTGCCGCTGCCTCCCCTTCTCCTCCTTTAAAGCGGCTCCCGCTGCCCTCGCTCCCGGCTCATTAATATGCAGAGCAACTCCACGGCTCCCTCCGCTTCCTCAGCCCCGGCGGGGAGGGGGGGGACCGGCACCCCCGGGGGGGAACATCCCCCATCCCCGCCCCGAACATCCCGGGGGGAGCGCAGGCGCTGGGGCGGCTCCTCCTGCCCCTGCCCGGCTGGGACCTTCCCCATCGGAGGAGCTTTGCTGGGGAGGGTTATGTGTGTGTTGGTATGAATGGGGCTGTTGGCTGGAAAACCATCCGCTTGTGAGCGCTCCAGGGATGCCCGCGCTCCGCGGAAATTCCCATGCACCTTGGAAATAAGATTTGGAGAAGTCTCACCTGGGAAGGGGTGTCACCTTTTGTCACATATTGATTTAAATATTAATGTTTCTGGCTTTAACGGGCTTCTAAATCTAGAGGAAACTTTAGTGAATTAAATGGGAAAAGATATTCCTAAACGCGTTGTTAGGTGGGTTTAGCATGTGGAATGCTTCAGGAAATAGGATCAGTTTAGGTTTTTTTAATGAACACTCTAACAGTATTCTGCTCCGTGAAGAACAGGGTAGCAACACGCAGGAACTTCATAGATGTAAATATATGCTCCCTCTCCCTTGCTGAATCTGTTTCTGATTTCAGAAAAGAGCATCTTTAAATCCAGATTCCCGATTTTCGTCTAAATGAAGCGGGGGCAGATCAGAGCGGGGTCCGATCTGCCTCATACCAGTGTATTCCAAGCACGCCGCAGCCAAACGCCTCTGCGGGTCCCCGGCTCACGCCAGCCCCTCTCCCGGCCCCGCTGCCCGCGCTCCCCGCTCGCACACCCATCCACGACATCAGAGCCGAGCGAACCCGGCCGTCCTGCCGGCCCCGGCGGCGCTCGGGAAGGGCTCGCCACGCACTCCCAGCTCCGCTTGCATTTTAAGTTTCCCACATGGCCGGGTTCCTGCCGGCTCCCATTGGCAGCGGCCATCCCGCTGCGTTCCCGGCGCGGGTGTTGGCAGGCGGCGAGCACAGCCCTACCACACACAGGCTGCACGTTGCAGCTGCCGTGCTCCTGGCCCGGGCTCCCGGGCGGGACGTGCCGACACGCCGGGAACAGCCGGCCCGGGATGCGATGGGATGGGATGGGATGGGATGGGATGGGATGGGATGGGATGGGGGAGCAGCGGTGGGCGGCACGCTGGGGACACGGCTGGGGGGACTGGCCGACGTGGCAGGGAGCTTTTGGGGTGAAAGGCCTGTTTCCGCGCTGCCGCTGGTGCAATGGGGTGGAGGGAGAAGGTGTGATAGTTTTTGATGTGTTTTGGGTATTTTTGCTGCACGGCTCTAAACCAGCGCCAGCTCTCATTGCACCCTGCTAGGAATGGTTGTGTTATTAAATGCCAACGGGACTCGAGAGAGAGGTTTGTTCCAGAGCCTGGGATAAAAACAGGCACCCGAGGTACGGCATGTCTTGGTTCAAACCTTTCAAATAAATTCCAATTTCTTACACAAAAAAGAAAAAAAACCCAAGGAGAGTACAGAAGGCTTATTTCAGAATTGCTATCAGCTGGTGGTGAAGATGCTCATTGGGCACAGAGGAGAACTGGCTTAAAAGCATCCACGTCCAGGGCTGTAATCCTTCCCTGCTGCATCTTAGGGTAATTCGCTGCTTGCAGCTTTCTCTGCACTGTGTGCAGGAACAGCCTCGGGGAGAGTTGTAGTAAGGCAAAACCTTTTTCCCTCCCCCTCTGCTAATAAGAATTTGGGTGCAGCTTTAGCTGAAGGCAATTTGAACTTTCCCCAAACCAGGGAACTCATCTACAGGCTGGAGAAAAATTAAAGGAAGTTCTCATGCTTTCCAAAAGCAAATCCCGTCTTGTATGACTCTTCTCACATTGAAGGAGCCAAGTTTATTAGGTATGGAATAAGCAAAGGTGCTGCTTTAGTCCCAATTTTCATGTAGCAATGAGGTGTGTGTACACATACGGTGACTCTCACTGTGTGCCCGAGTGGTTCAGTGTCTTTCTGCCAAATGCTGTCTTTGACAGTAATTATTTCTGAGAGCTCAAAGGTGCCTCTTGCCTGGTGTGACAGATTTTGGTGGCCATGTACAGCTGTCTCTGACACCTGCTCTGTCTTAAAATGACAATCACAGAAGATGAAGAAATGTTAGCCAAAGATTTGAGGGAAAAGAAATGCATATGGAATTCACCACAGTCTATCCCCCAAAAAAGCCCCGATAATTCAGATATATTTTCTTCGTGCAAGCATATGCCGAGTTGCTCAGCATACACTGGTGCTCCTGTGCCTGGGGTGTCTCCAGCAGATCTGCTAAGCCTCAGCAAATGTGTTTTGGGGAGCAGTCGGTGCTCCTGGGCTGTGCAGGGCTGGCTGGGTGAGCACAGGGCAAGCGGGTGAAGCATCCATTTCATCGCTCACAAAGCCACCCAACTGCAGAGTAATTGATCAGGGCTTGGGTTTTGCCCCACACAAAGGGAGTGTTTCAGAGCACACACAGTCACCAAGCTCCTGCTGTTGTCCTCGGCTCTGCAGATGGGACACGCTCAGAGCCGTGCTGCCCCAGGGGAGCATCGCTGTACCTGTGCACACAGCGTGTCACCTGCTCTCTCTGCCTAATTAGAGGGGCATTGTTGCTGCTGGAAGGGCTCTCATTTCATCTCATCCTCTGATCTTTTCAGGTCTCTGCCCCAGCATAAGGCTCTCTAGAAATCCAAGGCTAAAGCCTGGGTTTGAGGGTGAGACCCAGTGGGACCAGAGGTGATTTGCCAGCCGGGGAGGGTGACTTGCAACATGGAGGGCATGGATGAGTGGTTGTCTCCTCCTAAAATAAGAAAGAAGAGTTTTAACAATGGGACTACCTTTTGAAGCAAAATCATCACTATTTTGTCCACCTGGCAGCAGAAATCATACATTGTTGAGTACATGTAGCTGAGCTGGAGTGAAATATTTGTGCTTTTAGACATGGGGACAACCCTCAACTGCATGCTGCCCTTTGACGGGGGAGCTACTGGAATGGGGCAGTTCACCCCCAAAATAAATAATGTTGGTGGGAAAATGGGAGGGCTCCAGAAGAGCTGTTGAGTCTGCCAGGGCAGGGACATTTGTGTCTTCATGCTCAAACAAGATTTGGATGGGGTCTATGCCCTGACCCGACCTCAGGCAAGGCTTTTCCTCCTCCTGTGAATGTGCATAAGCTCCTAAGGCAGCACACAGACATTGTCCCTTAGGTATTCATCTGTATCCCAGGGACCAGAATATAGACTCTTACAGTCATCACCATTATTAGAAATATTTCAGTATTCAGCTGGCTTTGGACATGCTGGTTATTTCACCACAGGGCAATCTATGATTTGGATTAACTGTCCTTCAAAATATCATACTGTTTCATAGAGGGAAGATGAAGATGCTCATCATGGTGAGAAATCTTTGCAAAATGGCCATGAAACTGAAGTTACTTTTTGCTGTTGAGGCAAACTGCGAATGGCTCATCTGAGTTTAATGTCTAAGAATATCCCCATTAGCCCGTCAAGGAGAAGATTAAACATTTGAAGTGACGTGACAAAATCTCTGCGTATCACGTCAGGAATTTGGGGGAGGAATTAGACTTAAATGCTCGCCAGAAACTTCAGCATTAAGGTGGAGGTGCACAGATGTGATGCATGTTGTATGTAACTTTTTTTTTGGGGTGCTGCACTTCCTTTCTTTATGCCTTTTTGGTGTTGTAACCATTCTGCATGGGCCCTCAGCCCTTGCAACAGAGGAAATATAAAACTCCATCCCAAGCTTGAAGTGAGGGGAGAATTGCCTCAGAATTTGGGAGGCTGTCGCAAGCCTGCTCCCGCCGTGCTGAACTTTGTGGAGGATGTGCTGCAGCCTGTGGTCAAGCCCATGTTTTCACCTCTAGCTCTAAATGACCTTTTTCTTTCCTCAATAGCCCTAAACAGTAGTTGTGTCATCCTTGCATGTATTTGTCTATCGTAAGTTGAAAGGCAAATCTTTGGATTTCATCTTTGGTCTCTGGAAACACGAAACATATTTCAGGGAAAACAGCTGTGTTCCCTTCTGTGGAGTTTCACAACGGATGAATTCCGCAAAATAAGGCTTGTATTGTTGTTGCAGTCGCTGTGTTCTTTTGATATTTTCTTTTTATTTTTATTTCCATAATGAGATTAAATTCTAGACACTGCGTCTTCCCTTGGGAATGGTTTTAAGGCAGCTCTCTTCCTAAACCTGAATTATTCACCAAGGAGGATTTTTTGCTGAGATGAGAGTGAGGAGGTCGGATCTGGGACTGTTGTCATGGCTTGGAGCTCTTTGAAGCTCTTCATCATGAATCATTAAAAAGGGCTGCAATAACATGGCAAAAGGGAGAACTGGCTCTTTGTGTAAGGTGTAAAGGTGATTTGAGAGTCACCTTTAGATATGCACAAAAGGATTAATCCCAACTGGGACTTTTTACGTTGAGAAAATAGTAAGTTGTGTTTAATTTCCTACTGACTCATTTCCTTGCATGCTCCAACTTACCACTGGTTTTTATGTTCAAGCACAGTTTACACTTTATACAATTTTCTGAATAGGCTTCTAAGCTGTGAATGATTGTAGGTATTTATTTTGTGATTAATCACACAACGAGTTGGAAGGCTTTCTTTACCATCCACCCCAGTGCTTGCTATAGTGTAGAGGGAATAACGTGAAGGTAAGAAAGGCAATTTGCTTCATCTGACTCACTCACATTCCTGGTAGCACTGGCCAAAGCCTTGAGAAGTCTCCACGGTGTTGTGTGGGATGAGAGATGGTTGGGACAGGGATGGGGACAGCATCAGCCCTGTCCTTGTCGGTGTGTTCTCCTTTTCCCAATGTTTTCTTTAATTCTTGGTGTTAGGCTGAGAGAGCTGGGGAAAGGATGCTGTGTTACTGCCCAGGTGTGCAGCTGGAACATCCCAGCACTGGATAACACAACGGCAATTGGATGGAAAACCCTTCTTACTGTCCCAGGATTGGAAACATCCTGTGCCATCCTGATTTGCTCATCACTTCTCTGTTTGTGTGGGGGTAATTTTGGGTAATCTGTGGGTGCCAGCTTTTCTGATGAAAGGCTTTAGGAATAGAATAGGGTGCTACTGTATGTAATAAATTACAGGCAGCCTCTCTCTGTGCTATTAATGCCACTTCTCTCAAAAGAAGTGGCTCTGCTGCCAAGCCATTCATATTCAAAAGCACAGGCAATGTGGAAAACTGAACCACAAGGTGTTTTATTTTTACAAGACAATAGGACCGAATGAGATCAGCACCTGAGCAGTTTCTAGTTCAGTCCCAGGTGAGCCCTTGCTGAGGTGGGGAGCTGTGACAGCAAGATCCACAAATATTCAGGCATGAGAAAACCCATTCCCAACACTTCTCCTTTTTGCACCTTGTTAGAACTGGGTGTAATTTCAAACATTTCCAGGATGGCTGGAATGTGCTTCAGCACATTCACTTCCAGTGCCGGTTCCATGGGATGAGATTCCTTTGGGAGAACTGGAGAGGATGGGCCTGCTGAAGTGTCCACATTGCAATGGTTTTATGGGTCTTAATCCAAGGAAACTGGGATTGTGGGGGCAGGACAGCAATCCTCGGTGTGTATGGGGTTATTTGCCATGAGCTGCAGTGGCAGGAGCAGAGCCTGTGTGCCCTGCTGGCACTCTGGGCAGGATTTGCAGTGCCTGGAGAGTGGTGGCCACTGCAGCACAGACAGCCCTGTGCTGGTAGGTCTGGTGGCAGGGATATATTTGCAGGTCTCTGAGGCCTTTTGGAAAGCCCTGGAGTGCGGGAGCCTTGGGGACCCCACACATGAGGGGTGATTGTCCAGCTGGGAAGAGGTGATGGTTACCCTGATGTGTTCTATGGTTATTCTCTCTGGTGGCTCCTGGCATCTTTTTTTTTGGACTTGTGGCTTCGTATTTCCAAAAAACCCCAAACCCCAAGAGTCTGTGGATGTGTGGATACAGCACTTGATGGAAGGTCTTCTTCAAGAGGTTTCTTTTTGAGCTTGTTCCCAGTGACTGGGAGCTGTTTATTTGCCCACAGTGTAACCATAGCAACAGAACTGCCCAGCACCAAAGTTAAAGCCACTAGATAAAAATGGTCCTAATAAGTGATTACGTATGGAGGTAAATCATCTCATGGCATCTCCTGTGATGACATGCAGGAGTCCCTGGGGGGCCCTCAGAGGTGGGTGGGTGCAAGGGTGGGAGTGCCAGGACCAAGCACTGCGACACACTGAGCCTGGCTTGGGCACGAAGCCACAGCATCTGTAGGTGCCTATGAGGCTCTGCAGGGTTTCTCCCACCCCCTCAGTGCTTTCTGTAATGTGCAAAAATCCCTTGCAAGCTTAATGAAGCCCACTCTCCCGCAGACAGGAAGGGTACTCCCTATCTCTGTTCATTTTCTGCTGAGCTGTGTGTTAGTAATGATGGGAATTTTTCATACGCTGATTTTTTTCCTCCCCTTGGGATAGCAAACATATGTAGTGTCTTTAAAAATAAATAAAATGAATGGCTTAACAATGCAGACTTTGAATATTTGATGGAACATTAGTAGGCTGCAATCAATCAAAAAAAGATCCCTTTCTTCTGAGTAATAAATATGTTAATTATTTTATCTACTCAGATAAAAGCTTAATTACCATAGCACTTGGGGAGTGGGAAGAGGGAGATAGTTGTTATGTGCAGTGTTCCTAAGAAAATCAGTTCATTCTGCAAATAAACCAACGAGCATTTCTGCAAGCAAACCCAGCGACATCCTGCTGCTGCAGCCAAGCTGTGCACCTCTCCCAGCCATGGTGTAACCAGTAAGGGCTTGGCGGGGAGCCTCATTGCTCTGAACCTCCCTCGGGCTGGATTTGCCCGCTCTCCTCAGGTTTTCCACCTGGTTACGTGCTCAAGCGTGACTCTTCCTTGCCACCCCTCTCTTCTTCATGTGTGGTCTGGGTGGGCTGCAAAAAAGCTGGGCCAAGCACTTCCCAGCCCACTTTGCCAGCAAATACTCTGAAGTTCATCACTCCCCCAGAAGTAGGGTGGTTTGGTCAGGCTTGCAGATCATCACAGAGAGAGACCAGGAAGAGAACAGCAGGGACCACTGTACAGCATCCCCCTCCACGTTACATCCTGGTAACCCCCTGCTGCTTGGCCATGCTGAGGGTGCCTGCACCAAGAATAGCTAAGGCACAGAAAATTCATGCTGCACTTTGCTGAACTGTCATACCCCTGAGTAGGCAGAAGTGAAATTTTATATTTTTTTTATTAATAACCCTAAAAGAATCACAAAAGATGGCACATTGCAGAACAGATGTGGTAAAGAAGCCATGGTTTTTGTTGTGGAAACAAAATGAAAAATCAGCTAGAGAACAAGACAGGGATGATAAAGTCTATAAATGCCAAGGACAACGATGGCATGGGGCTGGAACAGGGCCAGGGGACTGGCAAACTGGTGGTGCAGCCTCTGCTCTCTGCAAGCTGCCTTAGGTGTCTCCCCCACATCCAGGGCTTTGCCGCTTTCACTCTCGAGGACAAAAATATGTCCGGCTCGTGATTCTTTCCAAAGGCCTTTGGCAGCCTCTCCTGGCAGTTGGCTGTTTCTGAAGAGGCAGGCAGTTGTTGCTAAAGTGATTTGGAGGCAGAAATGGTGCTCTGGAGCCCTAATGCTGCGGGAGAGGATCAGCGCCCAAGGTTGTTCCCATTGTGGATGGGGCTGGCTTTGTGCTAGCAGCTCATCTTTGGAAGGAGAAGATGGGGAGCTCATGGGTGTGAAGTCCCCCTCTGTCCTTCTTCATCCTCTTTGTCAGAGCATCTCTCTGTCCCCAGGAAAATTTTGGAGAAACTTAGCAGCCAGCATTTCTTTTGGTGCCTGCTAGGGATTATGCAAGTGTCTGTCCCATTCCTGAGAGCTCCCCAGAGCTCAGTGGCTTGAAAGAGAAGTTTCAGAGCAGCAGAATTTTCTAGGAGTGGATGTGGCTTTATGGACACTCTCAGAGATCAGGGTGCCTAAGAGTTAACATGAATTTCAATCAAGAAGACATTAGGAAGAGCAGAGGGAAAACAGATTAGCTGTCCTCTTGCTCTATAAGATGAGACAATGAGAGAATGTGATGAGATCAATGGAAAAAAATAAAAGGAAATGAGAAATCAAAGGAATTGCTGCTTTACAGCTTATTTCGTATGGTGAATTGGGAAATTTGCCCTTCAGGGGATCAAATATTCTCTTATATTTTTAACAGATTTGGATAACTCATGACTGCAAAGATGAAACCCGTGATAGAGGCTGGTCCCCTGCAGGGATTCAAAAGGAAACAATCCATGTCAGGTACAAGCAGTGGGACGCTGCTGGGTGTCCCCTCCCCTGGTGCTCTTCAGAAACCATGCAGGGCTGTGGCATCTGCTGGAGCGTGGCTTCCCACAGGGCTCGAGGGCAGCGTTACTGGAGCCTTAAGCCCAGGAACATCGGAACAGCCACACCAAGGGCTGTTCACAGAGCAGCGTGGCAGATGCTCAGAACCAGGACAGAGAAAAGGATCTCTGTCCTTCACTTTCAACATTTCAGTGGTGCTTCTGGAGCCACAGTCCCCATGCCTTAAAGCAGATCCTTTCTGGGACTGCAGGTTTGCTCTAGGCTTTGGCACTTTGCATCCAAACTAACTTGCCCTTAGAGAAAGAAGAACTTTCCATGAGGCATCATCCCAGCAGTAGTTCTGGTTCCCATACTTCCCTAGGGCTGTGGTTTTGTTTCTTCTTCTTTTAAAGCATTTTGCTGTGCCCCCTCCAAAGCTCCGGGTCACTGCTGCACTGTGTGTGGGTCGTACACTTCCTAGCTTCTCCTGCAACCACCAAGCACCTGCCCAGCTGGAAATCAATGGGAAAACCCCTGCAGCGGAGGCTGAAGAGATACTGTCCATGTTCTTGGGTAAACAGGTCCTTTGGGCACCAGTAGTCAGTGGCTGGTGATTGACTCCAGCCAGTACCGGCCCTCCATGAGCAAGGATTCGAGGTTTTTGCAGCAACACGCTGCTGCCAAAGCCACCTCCTCTCTGGGATCACACAAACACTCCAGTTTTGCTCCTTCCCTGATGTCCAAGCCCTTGGTCTGATGTCCTGACCAGCTGGCTGGTAGCAGGCAAGTGCTGCCAGAGGTCAAGATGAATGACTTGTGCTTGTGCTACTGTCAGAGTTTCTTGAGGTCTCTCTAGTGAACTACTTCACCTTCATAAATTCTTGATTAGGATTTGTATCTCTGGTACTTTGCATCTGTTTGCTGGTGAAATCAGCTAGATTAGGCATGGTTTCCCTTCCAGGTGTCTCAGTGGTTTTTCTTTCCCCAGCAATGACTTTCACTGTGCCAGGCATCTGTGCCACAGCTCTTCCCCTTGGCATCGTGAACTTCCCACAGATATGGCACTTTGAGGACAAAGGAGCCACATTTTAGCCACAAGAATACCTTGGTTTTATAACAGGCAATTAAACTCCAAGACTGAAACTCGCCACAAATACAAAGAACAACATTAAAAAAAGAGCTTTTAACAGCACTGCTCTCCGTGTCTGCGAGCTGTGGGTGCCAGCAGAACGGAGGCCAGCTCCAAACAACCCCAGCCTTGCCCCACGCTCGGCTTCCAGACTTTGAACACGATTTGTTTTGATACCTTATACTCGAGATACTCTGTTCTCTCTAATTGCATTTAGCGCCTGGCTTGGGAAAGGCTGTTCTGCCGCGAATGCAGCTGTGCCCCCGCTCCCTGCACAGCCCACCCCTCTGCTCTGGAGCTGTCAGGTGGGGCGGCTGCCTCGCAGGGTCTGCTCTTGCCAAGGAGATGTTGAAATTATTGGCTGGTTCTTCAAAGGTCTGCAGCGGTTCTCGACATCCCTCACCGGAGCAGGGCAGCGGAAGAGAGTCGCCTGGGAAATGCTCTCCGGAAGTGAAAATTGAATTCTTTAATGCTCTTGAAGAGCAAATAAAGTTTCTGAGTATGAGAAGCAGCCCACGCAGCCTTTAGATGTGTTTGTACCCAAACAAACCCACGTTGTACCCAATGTATTAATTTCTTTAGCACGTAAATTGCTCCAAATAAGCTATTGGGAAAGGCTGGATGCAGGAAGGAAATATCCAGGATAGGTTTGCCTTTCCCACAACACTGGCCTGGTCTTGTATCCACAATTACTCTGGTTGGTCAGGAAGGTTATATCAGATAAAAATGTTATTATTAATTGGACTTGTATGTGTAGGACAGGGTGGCCTTGTTTTTCTTAAAAAATCTCTTAAAATGGTCCAGTTCAAGCTAAGGGACATCTCCCTCCCCCTCTGTTCAACCCCATAATTATGTCCAAGGGTATCTGAAGTTTCAATGTGTTTCTGAGAATTTTCTCTTTTATTTCTTTTGTAAACTCTGGATGCAGCAGCACCAGCCATTCACGGATGTAGCACACCCATGTCACTTTTAAAGCCTCTCATGTTAACTTTCATTCCCTCTGGCCTGACCTCTGTGCACTGAGTATAACACACACCAGGGACTTCCATTACAGCCCTGTACTCCATCCCTCTCCAACACTTGCAGTTGCAGAGAATCTGGCTGATGAGAATAGATGAGGAAAAAGGTGCAGTAATTGCTTTCTCAATGCCAACCACCAATGTTTTAAGGTGTAATTTGTGCTTCTGTCTGCACAAATTCATCTAGAGCTAAAGCATGATAAAACAAGTTGCCCTTTAACATTCTTTAGCTTCTATTCTTTGCTGCTAAGGAGATGACTTCCAGGGCGAGGCAGCTGGATTTACATTTATGGAGAAAAGCTGGAGTGGAAAGAGAAGCAAAATGACAACTGTGGTGCACATTACACCAATCCTAATGACTGAGGCAGCAATCGGGTCTGCTCCTGCATGCCCAGACCATGGTGGGGAGATCCTACACCTGCCCCAGCCCAGGGAGCCCAACCCCTCATGTTCTCACAAGGCAGGACAGGGCAGGCACGTGTTTTAGTGTGTTTGTGCTTCAGAAGGATCCTCAGGTGCTCTCCAGGCCCAGCTCTTGCTTTGAATCGTTAGAATCAATCATAGAGTCCTTTAGGTTGGAAAAGCCCTCTAAGATCATCAAGTCTAACAATTCCCCCAGCGCTGCCAAGGCCACCATTAAACCATGTCCCCAAGTGGTGCATCTACACAGCTTTTAAATCCCTCCAGCAGTGGTGACTCCACCACTTCCCTGACCATCCTGTGCCAGGCTTGATAACATTCTGGTGAAGAAATTTTTCCTAATATCCAACCTAAACCTCCCCTGGCAAACTTGTGGCTGTTTCCTCTTGTATTGTCACTTGTTAACTGGGAGAAGAGACTGATCCCCTGCTGGCTCCACCCTCCTGTCAGGGAGCTGTAGAGAGCAAGAAGGTTCTTCCTGAGCCTCCTTTCTCTCCAGGCTGAGCCTCCCCAGCTCCCTCAGCTGCTCTTCATCAGACTGGTGCTCCAGACCCTTCCCCAGCTCTGCTGCCCTTCTCTGGACATGCAAAAATCTCTCTGTACTGCTCCTTACCAGGACTAAAAATAGAGAGCCAATAAAACCAATTTCTTGTTTAGATATCAATATTCACCTCTCTAATGTCACCACGAGTAGCCCAGCTTGCTCAAAAGCTGACGGAAGCCAACCAAGCAAAAAAAAAGGAGAAGTAGAAATAGCAATTTCTCCTCCCTGATTTTCATAGTGGAATTTGCTGGACATGGGATTGATGGGATTGACAGAGTATTGCACATTGTTTGGGGAATGTCTTGGACAGTATAAACCACGTATCAGATCTTCAGGACGTATAAATCAGCATAACTCCATCAGCTGAAACTCCACTATAGAATATTCTGGTTCTTTTCAGTGCATACTTTTAACAAACTCACCAGCCAAATCTTGTGTCTTTCCTTAATTCATTCAAGACAAACGCTGTAAATCACCCTTGACTTTGACCCATGAAGGAAAACTAACTTGACAAATCCCTTTCTGTATTAATTTTTGTCAAAACCCTGTTTATGACAATGGGTTGGTTGCTGATAGCTCTGGCTGTTATTGCCCAGGACGCTGTGGGTTTGATA
Source organism: Ptilonorhynchus violaceus (assembly GCA_013397565.1). Classification (NCBI taxonomy): domain Eukaryota; kingdom Metazoa; phylum Chordata; class Aves; order Passeriformes; family Ptilonorhynchidae; genus Ptilonorhynchus; species Ptilonorhynchus violaceus. The sequence goes on from VZRJ01000817.1 coordinate 889,708, forward strand.
AATGCTCAGCTGGAGTCCATGTGGATGCCTTTCCTCAGCTCTTTGTTTCTCATGTCAAGACTTGTGCCTTAGAGTGAAGAACCTGATTTATTAAAAAACACCTTATGATATAGTAAGACAGACATCAGCAATGTTAAATACCTCCATAAATTTTGCCTGTCTTGAGCAGATCAAATGTGCAATTATTTGAGGCCTGATGAAGGCATCCTGCACTGAGGCAACAATTTAGCAACCCGATAACGCGAGCAGCTCTTGCCACGTGCTTACACAAATGAAGTTATGGGATTGCTCTGTCTCTCTTCTCCCACAATAAATATTTAAACTTTACAGATATTTCCAGCTGAACTTAACAGAAAGATTGTACCTGCTGGGTTGCAGGTGACAGCACTGGGCACCCATATCTGTTTTTTTCCGTGACATTTTGGCGATGGTGAAGGTCTGAGATTGGCTGTGCTGTGCACGTGGCTGTTCATCTCCACAGGAGTCTGAAGTAGAGCCTGTGGCCCTGCCTGGAGCTTTAGTTTAGAGAGCTGGAGGCTGCAAGCACTAAAAAAAGCCCTAAGGAATTTTCCTGCATGTATTTATGCTTTCCTGCCCCTACAGAAAAATTTTCTGCTTCTACTCCCAGGGTGTCATCCACGGCGTCTCTCTTTGCTTGTCTCCACCGTGTCACTGCCAGGTTCTTGAAGCTCCCGGGGCTGTTTCCAGCCCACACGATGCTCGACTGGCAGCACAGAGCCTGGGGACAAACCCAGCCTGGAGCACAGCCTGGGGCTGCAACTTTCCGTTCCCAGGTTGTGGCTCAGCATGGAAACTGTGTGCTGTTCACTTGCTCTCCCTGTCTGTAGATTAGTAGTGCCAATTAACTTCCAAAAATAGGTGGAATGTTAAGGACTTCAAAGGTTGTAAACTATTACATCTATAAATATTCAGTATAATTCAATCGAAATTAACATGAACCTTCCTTGTACAAATAAACATTTGTTTTCCAGGACATAGGCTTACAATAATATTAATATTATTACATTATTTGGATTATATTGATATCATTTAGATTGACCATTAGGAAAAATTTCCTCACCAAAAGGGTTGGAACAGGATGCCCAGGGCAGTGGTGGAGTCACCATCCCCTGAGGGATTTAAAAGACATACATATGTAGCACTTGGGGACATGGTTTACATGGTTAGTGGGGGAGTTGGCAGTGCTAGAATAAGGGTTGGACTCAATGGTTTTAGAGGGCTTTTCTAACCTAAATGATTCTATGAATGTATGATTAAACATATGTATATATGTGCAGGTATTGCAGTTCTGTTTCAACGCACATGTCTGGGTTTCTTTCCCAGTGAGAAACAATGTACATGGGGACATGTCTACATCAGGGCTGGGAAGGGCTCCTGGATCCTGTACTATGAGCTGGTGGGAACAAAATCACACAACTGATTCCTTTAAAAATCCCATTGTGGATTTTTAAAATTTTGGAATAGTTTAAACATGGTGAAATTTGCATAATCAATGTAATAGGCTCAATAAGCCTCCTTTTGATCCTTTGGCATGCATGAATTGCACACACTGTGGGTTTGTACCCATGAAATGCAGTAGCTGCAGCTCTTGTGTGCTGGGCTGTGAGGAGGCAGCAGCCAAGGGAAAACCTATTGAAGGCCAGCAGAGAGATGAGAGCCCCAGGGCTCACTGGGTGCTGACAGCCGTGATTTATCTCACTCTATTGTAGTGTGAGTGAAACTGGCCCCACACCTCCGTTTTCATGTCTCTAACACAACCTCATCCAGCTTTTGCCTTTTGTCCCAATGCCAAGTGCTGTGCGAGCCCCTGCCGTGCCTCCCTGCCATTAATCACCAGAGCCTTTCCCTGGGCTGCCCCGTGCTTCCTTAGAGACTGAACCCTCCTTATCATTCACATATAATCTTATTACAGCTTTATACCTACTTGCATGATCCACTTATCAGCCAATAAATCCGAGCAAGACCAAGCAGTGGATAACGGTGGATTCGCTGTTCCCTGGTGTTGATTTCCCAGGCTGGGCTGTGGCACTCAGGCAGTTTCTAAACAATCTCTTTTTGCAGTGATGCTTAAAGCAAACACACCTCACCCCAGTTCTCCCTGCCATGAACTGGGTAGGGTTTATTCTCCAGCTGGCACCACTGGCAGTTTTCCCCTTGAGACATTCCCTGTGCAATCCCCCTCCATTCACTCGTTGTTCTGTGGGTAACAAAACTCTGCCCTCTCCCTGAGCCTCGGCATGGCCAGAGCAGTCAGAGCAGTCTGAATTTCAGATCTGCATTTCTAAGCCTTCCCACTTTCCTTTGCCTTCATATCTTTATGCTGGGTTTCAGGACAAATGTAGGATTTTATGAGAAAGCTGAGGTTTTTTCTATGGTTAAAAAAATCCAGATTTGGGGGGGGTTTCCATGACCTGGGTCAACATGCTCATGCTGAGGCATCAAAAAAAAAAACCCTCCAAAAGACTCAAAGCAGGAAAATTCAAGTCTGACAGTTTTCTGTGAGTTGTAGGTAAGCCGGGAGCTAAGATTTAAGTGGCAGATGAAGGAGTTCATTGCAGTAGTTTTGAAATATGGACCTATAAATCTCCAATTTTCTACATGCACAGCCAAGCATGTTCCTGTATATTTATTTTGTTGAATGTTAAGTGGTTCAGTTTTACTGTGGTTGGCTTGATTTTTTTTTCTCAGTGGAGTTTAATTCAACATAAACCCTACTACTTAGTCATTTTTTTCGTATTCCTTCATTTAGATGCTTGTGCAAGGAAAGATTAGGAGCAATCAGAAAATACTGGAAGCAAAATAAATGTTCTCTAATCTCTCTTCAAGCCCAGACTGAAATGTTATTAGTACTTCTGGGCTTGTCTGGATTAGTTTCTTAAGAAGCTGAAGTTGAACAGATCTAACTAGATTATTAATTTAGTAAAACACGGCCTCTCCAGGGACTGAGCCAAACTGGGATCATATTGCTTTGTTTTTCTCCATGTACTCGTGGCTTCTGTGGTGGATTTGTCCTTCTTTTCAACAGGGAATGATGTGAGCAGAGCACTGTGAACACCCATCATGTGGGCACCAGTGGGTGCAGGGCATCTTCAGCATCTCCCTCTCCTCCTCACTGTGCTCTTTGTTGTGTGTTTGGTTTCAGAAACGTGGGCTGGAAACACTTCATGTCTTATTGCTTTTGCCACAATGTCAACTTGAATCTTAGCCTGTGGTGATGGATATTATTACCCTTTTCAGCCCGAGGAATTCCTTCATTCCTCTGGATCTGCTGTCTCATACTTTTATCCAGTGAGGAGATACAGATATGGGAAAACAAGATGTTTTTCTGTGGTGTTTGTTTGAACAGCACACACGGGCTTGTTCCTGTGGACAGGGGATATCTGTGAGCAGGTCCAAAGGTTTAATGTTCGGGTTTCTGGGCTTGAGATGCTGCACCCTTCCCAAATCACCTGGGAGGAAGAGGGCTAAACCAGGAGAGGAGAATGGGAAGTCCTTTTTCCTGCTTTTTGTAATATGGGGCATGGGGCACACAAAGTCAAGCGTGCTTTAAATGAAAAGATTTGGTTTATCTTTGTACCTGGTGCATAAATAACTGAGAGAAGTCATGGGCACAGGGGTATAAACGAGCTGGAAATGGAGGTGTACTGGCCTGTGAAGATGTGATTATTGGATATCACTGATGCTGGTCCAGAACAAAGCTCCAGAAAGTGCCCAGTGAGGGATGGCTGGATGCTGGGACACTCTGTTGAGCAGTGTTCTACCTCCCACTCATCTCCCTTCCCAGGTCAGTGCCCAGCGTCCCCCATGAGTGTGTTTCCATGTGTTGGTGGCACAAGCCATGGTGGGAAGAAAGCCATCAGAAGCTGTTGGCTTTGGCCATGGAGGCTGAGTTTCCAATGGGACAGTGCTGAGCAGTGCCGTGCCCTGCTGTGCCTGATGCTCAGGGAGAGGATAAAAGGATTGATTTCTCAGTGGGGTCAGGGTCATACCCAGCGATGCAGCCACTGAGTAGTGCTTAAACTCCTTGGATTTAAATACATGTTGTAGCCTCATCCATCACTTGAAGGAGGGCAGGGGAAATAGGGCATCACCCAGAGAAAGCAGGTGGTGAGCAATGTGCCTGCTAGCAGAGTTTCCTGAACCTGAGCTATGTTTAAATTAAAAAAAAACCCCATACTAATAGTCAAGGAATTGAGAGTTAATAGTCAGATATTTAATAAGCAAGGGAGGGATAGGACTGAATGTGCTTGGCTGCTGGTGGAGTCTATAAATAAGAGCAAACTGGCTCGATGGCCTCCCTCTTGCTGTAGGAGAGAGGTGGGCAGCTCCTGCTCTGGCATCCTGGGTGCTGCTCCAGCATGGCCAGTGCCACCTGGAGTGCAAAGTGGCTCCGGTGTCCTCGGCCTGAGGAAAGCCACGGTGGATCCTTCCCCCCGTTCTCCGAGTGCGGCTGATTGCAGCATCTGGTTGTAAGTGTGAGAGTAATTCCTTGTGGGCTTTCGTGTTGGTGGTAGGAAAAGGATTGTGTTTTGTGAGGTTTCCATAAGTGACACCTGCACTTCAGCAGCTGAAGTGCCCTGAGGCAGCTCGTGTCTCATTACTTGAGGGGTTTTTTAACCCTTTCCACAAGGATAGCTCCTGTGGCTGTTACACGATGGTGATGTTTGGAACTTAGGGCTGTCCTCAGGTGGGAATGAGCAAGGTAAGACTGAACTTATGTCCCATTTCCCTCCTTCCCTCCCATCTATTTAGGATGGATCAGCTTTTGGACGTACGTCTCCTTGTTGCCTGTTTAAGGACTGTGCAGAGACAGCTCAAATACCACCATGCTCTTGTGTGAAAAGACTCATCTTAGGTTCCTCACAGGGCCAAGGTTCCCATTGAGCAACTATTCAGTACGTATAAACAGGTCAAAATCTCAGGGGTTCGGGTCACTTTGGGGAAAAGAAAACCTGCTTGCGTTTAGGGACAAAATACTTTCACAATTGCAATGGATCTGCCAAAGAAAATACATTCAAGCTATTAAGGAAGAAATCAGAAACTTTCTTGCTGAGATCAGAATAGCAAACCCTGGAAACATGAAGCAATTTGTCTCTTGTATGAGCCACATCCAGAATCAGCTGCAATAAGTCTAAGTTTAAGCAAACAGTGAATTTTTCTCAGTTCTTTTTCTGTTTCCATAAATTTTGATAGGAAAATGGAGTTTACACATAACCCTGACACTGTTAGTTTTCTTCCAGCTGCTTTCTATTTGTGAAAGCGTGTGTCATATTTATCTTGTACTCTTTAAATAACCACAATTTTATTAGTAACTCCTTATAACCTCTCTAAACATAGCACTATTTTGGGAGGAACATGACAATTTTGCGTAAGAAAACATGAAGTGTTATATAAAATGTGAAAGGAAGGGAAGGCAATGGTGATAACTGGAGCTGAGCAGAATGTTTCTGGATAGTTTTGTGAAGGAAAATGTCCCTTTGCAAAATCAATATTTGCAGCGGGTGAATTTCAGTGCTGTGAAGTATTTTTAATTTCCTTTTGGAAAAATTAAATTGATTTCCTAACCTTACCGGAAAGGCACTTCTCAATTCTCTTTCTGGCAGGAAGCAATGTGGATAAAAGTCTTCTAAGCAAGCATGTAAAAATACTAAAAAACCTCACCCTAAGTGCTCCTAAAATTGAATTGGATTATTACAAATTTTTTATTCATGTTTTACTCTCTGTCCTAGTGTAGGATGAATGTTTTTTAAACATTACACATTTTTGTGGGAAAGGAGTTCGATGTTCTTGTGTTAAAATAAACAAATAAAGATGCACACTAAATTCCTATTTTTAATAATACTACCTCTGTGTGGTAACAGGGGAGGGTTACACACTGGCCTCTCTAAGCTTTTAATCATCTGTACAACTTCCAGCATCCAAATGAACTCAAAAATCTTTCTCTGCTTAGAGCATCACGAAATGCTTACAGGGCTAATTTTGGCCACAGTCAAGTGCTTTTCTGGTTCAGACAAAAATGACCAACTTGATGTGTGGAACCAATGGCTTGATTTTTGCCTCCCCCTAATATTTCTAGGTGTATTAATGGGGACATTGATACTATTTATGGAACAGAAAGTTTATTGTCCAGTTTGGAAATTTTCAGATTTTTCTTCCTTTGATTGTTGAGCAGGCTTCCAGAAAAATACATTGACAATGCTGAAGGTATTGCTGTGATTCATGACTTCTTCATATTTTCCAGTAAAAAAGTGCTTAATCCATTTAAGTCCCTTCAAAATTAATTGGCACGTTTAGCAGTTTCCAGTAATAAATATTATTCCATCTGTTCCATTGTTTCCCGCTGAAAAGTTGTTTTGATTTTAATTTGTTTCTGATGATTCCCCCCAGCCTCTGTTTGGGGAAATCATTCCCTTTTAATTCATTTTGTTTGGAGGCCGAGCGCGCCGGCAGCGTTTCCCTGCACTGGGGCCGCAGCTGCCTGCGCCGCATCCGCTGGGATGGCGGGAAGTGCATCCCCTGGAAAACGTGCCTGGTGCGGAAACGTGATGGGATGTGATCGAATGTTGAAGGGTCTGGAACACAAGTCCTGTGGGAAGCGGCTGAGGGAGCTGGGGTTGTTGGGTCTTGGGAAAAGAAGGCTCACGGAAGACCCGACTGCGCTCTGGAACTGCTGGAAAGGAGGTTGTGGCCAGGTGGGGATTGGTCTCTTCTCCCAGGCCACCAGTGATAGGACAAGGGGAAATGGCCTCAAGTTGCACCACGGGAGGTTCAGGTTGGATATCAGGAAAAATTTCTTCACTGGAAGAGTGGCTGAACAATGGAAGAGCCTGCACAAGGAAGTGGTGAAATCAACACTCCTGGAAGCGTTCAAAAAAAGAGTAGATGTGGCACTTTGTGGTATGGTTTGGTGGGCATGGGGGTATTCAGTCAAAGGTTGGATTTGATGATCTCAGAGGTCTTTTCTAACCTTAATGATTCTGTGATTCTTTGAGGTTCTGCAGACAACAGCAGAGCTGAGGGTTGTCATCAAAAAGTGATGATCTTGGAGCAAAGCAGTTGTATTTGCACATGGTAATTTTTTGAACTTGTAGGTGGCTCTGCTCACCCTCCTTGACTCCTTAATTGCTGGATTGAAGCATGGCCAACATCTACTCCCCTGCTTGCAAAATACTTACAAGTTTTCTTTAAATGACAGCCACAAGGTATTGCTGAGTGTTTTCCTGGTTAAAATATGGCACAGATGAAAGCTGGATGTGCTGTCCCTCAGCTGGTGACTGCAGGGTTTCTGATGGCTTGGAGGAATGCTCATAAATCCAGTAACTGATGGGCAATTTTCTGGTGTTGAGGATGACCACAAGTCTCTTCCCAGAGAAAAACAAATCACTGGTTGGACACAGCTTTCAGTCTTGACAGCTGGGGTTTGATTACCTGAAGCTATTCCTGATTTGTATTTTTCTCATTCATACAAGGGTGTAGCAATAACACAGTGACTTTGTAAGCATCTTCCTCCGCGTGAAAGTGCTGCTGCAAACCTCAGTTACATATTGATTAACTGTGGTTCTGATTGCTTTTATTTTACTACTTTACTGCCCAGGGCTTTTCTAAACTCGCCTCTGGAGAACTCAAAGTTGGTGTAAAACATGTACTATTTTGTGTGGAGGGTTTCCTCCATCTGTGTTAACATTTTGATTGTATTTCCCATGAACACACCCTACTGCGGGGCTTTTTTTCATTTCAGGATTTCTTGTGACATTGTGGATTGCTGAGAATGTGCTTGGGATGCTGCAGTCTGGGAAGGTCCCCTCGCTTTGCTGGTGAGAAGCGTGGGGGTTCCAAGTACCAAGGCAGGCAAACACTCGCTCCCTGAACCAAGAGGAATCAGATCTTCTTCCACCTGCCCTGGGCTCCCAGTCTGAGCACTGCAGCTCTTGCTGATGATTTATTTTAAGTCAATTCCTGCTGGTGGTGACAGGTGACTTTGGGTGATCTGTGTGCTTAATATAACCAGCAGAATCCAGAGGGAATGTTATTTTTCTTGAGTTATAGATTGGTTAGTGACTTCTATGTCATGTGGTGCACAACTGGTATATAGATTTGAGCTAAACCACACACATGTATTGCCAGCAATCCATTTCTGAGAATTTGCTCATATTATCTTTTTGCATTACAAAGTGCCATATGGCTAAAGCTATCAACATGGCAAAAAATTTGAAGCATCTACTGAGGCTTTTTTGCTTTCTCTGGGATCCTTAGAAGAAATCAAAGGTAGTTTATGGGGAGGTATTGTGAATTGCAGACTCCTACTCACATGCATGACTGTTCAGTCAAAGCAGTGTGGCTGTCAGGGTTGTGCAGGTGATGCCCTTGTGCACCTCCATCCCAGGATGAGCTGCTCTGTCCCTGCTGGCTGCCCTTCATCTTCCTGTGGTCCAGGACTGAACCTTGGACGTTGTGTTACAGAGATGCCGCGTTAGTCTTTCCCAGGGAACATCTGGTCCTGCTTGCTATTCCTACCCTCCATCCAAATTTTGCAAATGTCCTTAAGTATTTTGGAGAGCTCATCACTGTGCAGGAGGACAAGCACCTTGATGAATAACACCGTGAGCAGTGGAGCAGCGGAAATGGCCAGAGATGAGGCGAGTTTCAGTGGGGAAGACGGAAGCAATCCAGATGAGAACTTGGAGGAGTGGGATGCAGTGGGATGCCTGCAGATGCGCTGGGACAGCCTATTGCCCACGGACGAGCCGGGAGAGGTTTCTAGGACAACTGATGGGCTCTGGGAACAGGGAAAGAATGGAGCCAAATCTTAAAGTCAGATGAGGAGAAAATGAGTAACATCTGCTGAGACGTGTGAAAGAGCCATTTGTGCTCACTGCAACCTGAAGCCTTTCTCCAGCAGCCACGGCGGCGTGGGCCAGCTCGCTGTCCCCCACATGGGCTGGCTGGCGCAGGGCTCATTAGGGATGATTTATGTGCTCATTACAGCCACAGCTCTGGACACTGCCCTGGGCTTCACTGGCATGTCCCCCAAGGCCTCGGCACCCGCCCAGGGGCATCGCTTCACCTCTGTGTATTCAGAGAAAAGCCTCTGTCCTGAGGCTGCACAGGAGTGAGGTCCTGGGGATGCTGCTGCTGTACAATTCTTGGTTATGTTAATGACTCATAAATAACAGGTTTCTGCCAATCTTTCACTCCTGACACCGTCAGGATGTGACAGAGCTACATATCCTCTGCATCTCCCTGGTCCCTCTCCCTGCTGATGTAAGGGTAAATTTCGCCTTGACTCTGATGGGGCAAATAACCCTCCCCGCTTCTCTAGCTGGTCTCTCTGCTGTTTTAACAGATCAGCTTTTTGCTGCTAATTATGCTATTTTCTGCAGTGCAGAAAGTGGTTGGAAACGCTGGAGCTGGAGGTGGCGAACGGTCCAGAAGGATTGCACCTGTGGTTGCTAATCAGCGGCCGCTTCAGCGAGCTGAAATTAGGAAAGCACACAAAAGAGCGAGCAATTTTGAAAATGAGGATGAGCATCCCGAAATTTTAAAGAACAATTATGTTTTCACAGCTGTGCTGGTTGCCCCAAATGCATAGAAATCATGTCAAAAACCAAACTCCTTTAACTCAAAGAAAATTAACCTTCATAGTTACACTCAATAAGAAGTAAACTTACTTTCCCTCCAAATGAATAATATAGTCTTGAAAAAACCTAGCAGCAAGTTATGCTGCAATTACATTCTTTGAATTAGAGTTTGTCAGTCCAAGCAAAATAAATAGAAACACAGGCAGGGCAGTAGATATATTACAGTTGGAGTAAAATTTGGCCCTGGTGTGTTGTTTTTATGCTAAAGCTATGCCAAACTTAATCTACTGTAATTGTGTCTATTACCAGCTTCTAATATAAATAAAGGAGACAACCTGAGAGCTGTTGATATAATTCTTTCATTAACATCTTGTTGCCACCATGGAAGGACTTGGCCAGATCTCATTTGTCAGGAATCAGGCCAAGAGTTACTGAATTACCCAATAACTGTATATTTTGCTTTGAAGGCACTTGCTGAATATTTCCCTGTGGTTCCCACTCTGCAGCTGCTAATAAAGATCTGTGGGGAAGGGGAATGCAAGAACTGCTCCCTTTTTATCTGTGAGGAGCATTTGAGGTGGGCAATGGGTGTTGGTGGGCCACAGCCAGGTGGGATGGGGATAAAGCTCTGAGTTTGCTCTGGGAGGATTATGGGGGGCTGAGGTGGTCCCCAGGAGTTAGGCTGAGCAGTGGCATGCAGTGGATGCAGCCCCTCTGCACCAAGGCTTGGCTTAATTTGAGCTCTTTCCTTGCTCTCAGAGCATCCTTGGCTAGCAATACTGAGAATTAACATGTATTTATGATAGAAAAACTCCTCACAGAATGATGCAAGGAGAGAGATGCAGCTATTTCTTACAAGGGTGGGGTTTAAACCTATGGGTTTAACCTTCAGGCATGGTTTTAAGGGACTCCCTTTCCTCCTGGTCTGCCCTGTCTGCCTCTTACAGAAAGGAGGCAGCCTGTGGCTTGCTCCCATCCTGTCCGGTGCCCTTGGATGCCTGCTGTGCCAGCATTAGTATCTCTGGGATACCCTCTGAAGACAAGCTTTTCAGTTGCCTTTAAGAAGCACCAGCTTTTTTCCCCTTTTGCTGCCTTTCTGTGGGTTCCTGCTGTCCCTTTCCTTCCTACATGCTGCTTTTGGGGGGCTCAAAGGTTTTCTCTGAAGAAGTCAGCCAGACCCCACACTGGCAGCAGGGTTAGGAAGGGTAACTGGCTGGTGATGCCTCAGATTTGTGGTATTCTTCTGGCCTGAGGGTCTCAAAGAGCTTTTCAAAGCACGACCTAATACCATGCCAGACAGTATACCCATTGTTTTGGGCGTGTCTCAAAATAAAGCTTGCCTTAAGTTTATACGGTTTAAAAAGATGCTGGGGAACGGCACAAATGGAGCTCTGCAATCTACATGTGTCACTAATGTAATAGAAGTAGAGAAAGAAATAGTTCGACCCACATTCCTAAAGTTATTAAGCAGCAGAAGTGAAAAAAATCCTCTCCTACATTTGATACATTTTTCCCTAGGTGCTTATTACTTCTTTCTCTGCATCCAAAATAGGAAATTATCAAGATTATGAAATCTGAAGGAAATAGAGAAAGTAAGTAGGTAGGACAGGGTACTGAGGAAAGGTTAAATCCTTTAGCAAACCTTGTCTCCTTCCATATAGTGTGAAATATTCCAGGTTTGATCATCTGCAGCTTATTTTATGTTCTTTACAGTTCATTGTTTTCTCCATTGGAAATAAGTTTAATTTTTTTAGCCAGTCCCTATGTGAGATCAGATGTTCATCAGTGTTCTCACCTTTCTTTCCAAGGACTGAGTTAATTTGGCTGTTTCCTGGGAACAGTGTTCAAGGGAGACCCACTCCTTAAAAGGCACTCTGTGGTCATGAATGAAGGGTTAAAAAATATTCCCCTCCCCATTAATTTTGTATGTATTAGAGTCTAATTTCGTGATTCAGCTCATTCTCCAGGGCATCGCCCAGGTCACCCTGGCTGTGACTGTAGTCAAATCCCTGTCCCCCAAGGACAGGCTGCTTCATCCCCTTACTTTAGCATGCACCCATGCCCTGTGCTTGGGGAAGTAAAGCTGGGATCTACCAAAGCATCCTGCTGCACCAAGGAAGAAAAATGTTGATGGTTCAAGGAACAATTGCTCTTCTGTGGGTTGATCACTAATCCTCAATCTCTCTCAGCTGGTTGATGGATGGCAGGCTGATTATATCTTGCTCCTTGAGGATCCTGGGAAAAAAATACCCAACACAGATTTACAAAGCTCTCTGTGTCACCAAGAGATTGAGAAAAAGGGAGAGAAACCAACAGAGCCCACAGACATCAGGAAGGATTTATTCTTGACTTTGTGTCGTTGGGGTGGTGCCCATTTCCTGCCATCCCACTGATTGATCTCCAGCTCCTTTGCAAATCTGGAATCAGGAGCTGGGTCTTCAGGCTTTTTCTTCCTTCCCTGCAGCAAAGGAAGGGAGGCAGCTTCACCCAAAAGGCCTTGTCCTGAGGCAGAACTCATGGCACAAACCAGAGGCAACAGGATCCTAAGGAGCTGTGTTTACCCCAGAAGTTGGCTCCAGTAGCCAGGCCGTGCGATGCATGTGGAAAATATGCAAGCTGGAAGTGTCTGCTGACTCTGGTGTCTTTTATGTTCTGGACCATTATTTTATGCATAAGCACCTCATGAAAATATCAAGAGGATACGGTCCTGCCAATGAAGATCTTTTGGTCTGCCCTGAAGAACTGTGATGTAAACCAAGGAATGAGCTGGAGCTGTGCAGTCACATTTTGACTTAATATATGTACTGGGAGCCTTTAGTGCCTTTATATGGCCACCACTGGGAATGGACCATGAGAGCTTGTTTTTGCTGCTAGCAAAGATGTGGAGTCCTTGAGTTCACTTCAGGAGAACCAAACTGTCTGACTGTAACTAAACCCAGTAATTGTCACTTCAAGTACAGATTTTCAGCTAACAAACACTACATATGCACTTTAAAATTCCTTAATGTTGAGTACTCTACTGTGCAGTAAACAAAGACTTTGTGCCTGTATTCCTATATAAATATTTATAACAAAGTCGGTGGCTACTGGTTGAATGTGAATGTTTGTTGTTTCCAGCTTTTTTGGACATAATCTACCAAAGATTTACATGTGGTTCTAATACACAGTAACCTTCTACTGCTGGAAGGCCTTGGATTAAGATCAACTCCAGGAATTGCTTCTAGAAGAAGAGAGCTAGATGGAGTTTTATGTGCAGAAGGCTGTTCATCAGAGGCTATTGATAAAGATGCTTGGGAATAGAATCATGGAATCATACAATGGTTTGGGTTGGACAGGACTTCAGAGATCATCTAGTTCCAACCCCCTGACAGGTTGCACATGGAAGGTTTGTGGCTCCCAGTGTCTCTCCCTGCCCTGCGTGCCAGAGCTTTGTGCATCAGTGTTTTTCCTTTATGCAAACTGGATGAGCAGAAGTCATATTTGAAATGAATCAGCAGTAACCAGCAACGTGTGTGGGCTACATGGCAAAGGCTGGATGCCAGAGGAGGTGACTCCTCATTCTGCTCAAGCAACAAGGAGAAGGAGAAGGGAAGATGCCATCATCCTTCAGGAATATGAGCAACCTCTCTCCATAAATCCAGCTTACTTGAAATGCAAGCAATCATAATTTGACAAACCATGTTCTGCCAGGAAACAAAATACAGAATTTTCCTGGATTTGCCAGTGAGAAAACGGGTGGAATTTATTTTAATCTGAACCAGATTTCCCAAATTCTGGAAGAAGAGGGTGGACCCTGTTGTGGACAGGCTGGTGAGGGGCTGGGGCAGATGAGGGCATGTTGGCATCTCGCTGCTGGACTGGTGACACTGTATGGACTGTGGTGCCACCAGCCCAGCCTGGCCAGTCCCGCTGCCACCGTGCAGGGTAGCCCATAAAATGGAGAGCAGGTTAAGCCAGGCTCGAGTACTGGCAGCAAACATAATGTTCAACTCTTTTTTTTCCCCTCCATTTAGTGGGAAAATTACAGTCTCAGCTTTCTCACAGCATTAACCTTCCCCGGGCATTTTGCGGGATGGCAAAGTTTGGCAATGTTGGAGAACTTGGGTTTTAAAACTGTGTGGCCTCACTCGAGGCATTTGAAGTCCCAGGAGCCTGGCAAAGCTGTCTGGTTATGTCCTTAGCATTTGACTTCTGAGAAAGCCTGAGAAGGGCAGAAGTCTGCAATATTTGGAAGAGCAGTGTTTGCATTGCTATCCAAAAAAAGGGTGAAAAGGGGACATAACTCAGGGTAAAATGTGGCCTTAATCTCACTGCTGTCACAGACAAAAACCCTCATTACGTTCACAAAACCACAATCCATGTCTACTGCATTTGTTCCTCCTTCCCCACACCTACACTCAGTTGCTTTTTACAACTGCAGCTTTAGGCCACTGTAACATGTGTGATATCCTACTCGTGTGGCACCTCTTTAGTCCTCCTTCCAGGCTGTGACAGACATCATCCTGCCAGCAGCAGAATGCAGCAGGTAATAAATTACCCTGTGTATAGAAGCAATTCTTGCAGTTTCAGTAACTTGTTTGGGCTTGTACTGATTGTCCACAGCCTCTCCACTACATTGGCATGCATGGAAAATACCTGTTGTGTTTTAAAAGGAGTGTCTGGAGACGAGAAAGGAGCAGTGTGGAGAAGGGAATTAATACATCATGTGTAAACTGGTCTTTTTTGCTTTCTTTGTTTTGGTATTTGTTAATGGACCAAAAAAGTACCCTTGACAACAGATGGAAAATGAGTCCCAGTATTACCAGGGGCTCCAGTGAAGAGCATGGCCCATTGCACAGGAAGGATGCATTCACTCCACTTCCAGAAGATCTTACAGCCTAATTTGAGCCAGGAAACAGAAGGAAGGTAGATGAGGAGGAGGAGTGTGGGGGAACAAAAGATAATGCCTCCAGGAAAGTCATTAAGGAACACATGCCTTCCTGACTTTATGTCTTTTAAAAGTATATTTTCTCTCTCTGTGTTGGGCTTTGAACCTTTCCGAGTTTGTTTAAGCTATTGTAAACTTGCTGACTTAGGGAGCAAATAAGCCTTAGGGATCAAAGCAGCTGGTATTGTTAGAGGTATTGAGGGTGAAATAACACATTAGCAGAAGGAGAGCCGAGAATAAAAAGAGAAAGAAAATCCAACTTGATATTTTGTTCTCTTTTGCTTTTAGCCTCCATCCCAGCTTGATCCTTTTCATTTGAACAGGTATAATTTTCTTTGTGTTTATTCCAACAGTATAAATATTTAACAGTCCTAGATTACAGAGTTGAAACAGGATATCAGTTCCAACCTTAAAGATTTGTGCAGGGTCTCTTCCTCGTGTCTGGATGACTCCCACACTGCAGGGAAGAACATCTCCCATGTCTGCGGGAGGAGCATCTCGAGCTC
This sequence comes from Ptilonorhynchus violaceus, assembly GCA_013397565.1. NCBI lineage: Eukaryota > Metazoa > Chordata > Aves > Passeriformes > Ptilonorhynchidae > Ptilonorhynchus > Ptilonorhynchus violaceus. Next base: position 904,740 of record VZRJ01000817.1, read on the forward strand.
TATTTCGAGTTTTTGAGTTCATTTTCTTTTTTAGGTCTTGTTTGAGGCTCAGAAGACACAAACACCTCGCCCACTCGCAGTCGTTCTGTTGCTGTTTTATGGGGACGAGCTGTGACAGGGCCATTGCTCGGGGTTGTCAGGGGGACTGGGGCGTGCAGGTTCATGAGCCCAAATGCTCTTTCCTGCCTGCAGCAAGCAGGGTCTGGGCTTGGGAGCTGTGCAGAGCACTAGGCATGGAAAAATCCATGCAAATATGGTCAGTGTGGGTAATGTGTGCAGCATGGCAGGGTCAGTGCAGATATGGTGAAGTTTCTTGCACCAGTTTTTGTCATGCAAGTCACAGGTATTTCCCTTCTCAGTTGCTTTCACTCTTAAATAAGACAGGAGAGAAACACAGAGTAAAGAGCATCAGCCACTGATTTTCAGAGGGCTAAGGTGAAAAGTGATGGAGATTGCAGTACTTAGGTCTCTGAAAATCAGGCCATGCCTTTAAAAGGTGCCTAATTTGAAGCCCACAAAGTGGAAAAAAACATGAAGGAACTTAAGTATGATGATGTAAAAAGGTGTAACAGTTGGTAAAATTTGGGATCGAAGCCAAAGCCTGTGGGATTTCAGATAAAGTCTCTCTTTTGGGGACAGTGGAGGTTTACCAAGGCAATCAGCAATGCTGTGGGAGAGGCCATCTCCAAGGTCCACATAGGCTCTCCTACCTCTTGGGATATCAATGGACCAAAGGAATAATGGAAACCAGTGAAAATTCAGACACCCAGACAACCTTGTCCACTGCTCCTGGACAGAGCAACACAGCTTAGACACATCTCACAACAACAGAGCTCCCTCTGACACGAAGCTGACAGCACTTAAGGAGATTAATTAATTAAATACATCAAAAATGTAGAACAACTAAAAGCACTTCAGACAAAATGCAAAGTGAGAGATGATCTAAAGAAGAGAATTACATTAACTCCTAAGCTCCAACCCACGGAAACAGCAGGTTCTGCAGGACTTTGGAACTCCTGTAATTAGATGGTTTTGCTGAGTGCGACAGCTCGAGTGATGTCAGAGCCCGTCAGGATCCCCAGCTTGTCTTTTAAATCCATTTCTGCCCTGGGAACAAGAGCTGCAAAAGGAGCTTAAAATATTCATTACCAAAACTTATAATTCCAGCCCCGAAATGTTCATGGTGATTTTCTCAGTTGGTCTCACTGGGGTTTGGGAAGTTGTCAGCCGTGTTATGTGATAAGACACAGCCAGTCAGTATTGACAGAGAAGTCACAAGTAAAAGTGTAAAGGACTGTCCATTTTCCTTATCCTTCAGCCAAAAACAAGCCTTCAAAACTTATGTGCTCTGTTCTAAAATCCTTTTACCCAAATAACATTTAAATCTGTGTCTCACAAGTGTGATTTCACAGCATTAATATGACACTGCCATTAGCATGTGGAAGTGTATGTGACATTCTGGTGCACGTATTTATAGCAAAAATGGGACAGATTCACAGCTCGTGTAAACCACTGAGTCCCTTTTATGGGTCTCCTTTGATTTATGCAAGCTGAGGTTTTGAGGCAAACTCAGTAGCCTGGTCTTCAGCCCCTTTCTTAAATTATTATATCAAAGTACATTCTCTAGAGAGTCAGAGTGAAGATATAGCAACTTTTCCTTTTAGCTGAAAGATCTAAAACATTGCTGAAAAAATTGTCTCCAGGCATTTCAAATGATTAGGCTTTTTTTTTTCCCTTTGAAAAAGGGAAGAAAAAGAAGTATTTGTCTATTTCACTTAAACCCTTAATCTATTTCTTCTAGGAAATGCTGAAAAAAATACATAGGCAATTTTGGAAATACTTATACTTCTTTTTGGAAACACTGCCAAGTGAACATTAATATGTTATTTAAACATATTCATCTATTTTTGAGAACCATTTTAGAAGAGTCTGAGAAAAAACCTCCCCATTGCTAATGGGAAGCTATTTACTGGCTGTGTCAGATCACTTTGGGTTGAATTCTGTGTATGTTTGTTGTTTGGATCAGCTCGGTGTTTTAATTAATTCACCTCACCTCAAATAGGCCTAAAGTGCAGTTTTCAGCAAATTCATTTCATTGCACCTCAACAGACAGGGCATTAATTACTTCTGTAATTAAAAAAAGAAGCATGTGGGGAGTAAATATGCCTTCACCTCTTTCAGATGCTTAAAAATACCTTCTTTTAAGAGGTGTTGGCAAAGCTCAGAGCTGTGAGGGACATGACTGAGGAGGTCCCTGCTTCCCTGGGATGCCGACGGCGCAGGAGCGATGCTGCTGCACCACGCACGGCATCACCCAGGATGCAGCCTCAGCGTGTGGGAATTGCAATTGTTATTTTAAAAAGCCAGGCAATTCATGGCCATATTAAGCAATCCTTTGAGGGCAGTATAGCCCAGTAGATTGATTTAGTCGCATCAGTGTGGTCTGCAAATATGTGTTTGCCTTAGACTGTAAATAAAGGCAGTAGAAGCCAGTGATCCATGAGTTTCTCTTGTCTTATGTCCTGGTAGCAAAAAAAATCATAAATTAGGAATTGAGGAGTCTTGCCCTAACTGTGAAAGTAAATGGAGAGGTTGGTTGTCTTTTGATTTTGAGCCATCAGGCTAAGGAAGTCCATATTTCCACTGTTCAACTAAAAGGGTTTGAGGACACAGGATCTAATGTAATCTCATTACTCCAGATTGAGAAATTAAAGACAACTGTAATCGATTGCAATTGGAGCAGGATCCAGTGAAGCAATGAGGCTTCCTACGAGTAAGGAGAATCTGCTGGGATTGCTCAAGGTGCTCATCATCAGACTCCTTTCCATCTTGCCTACAGGGGAAAATGTGAAAAGCAAACAGATGCCAGAAGTTTTCATTTCTGTAATTTAGGATAAAAACGTTACAGGCACTTGCCATGGCTTTGGTTGCAGCTAAAAACACCATATCCCTGCCAGGACATCTAGGAGGTATCAGGAAAGGGATTATGAAACAAAGAAGACCTTGAACCTCTGTGTTTGGACTCAACACGTCTCTAGACAAATATGGTAGAAATTTCACCTTTAACCAATCTCAACCTGAGCCGCTCTCTGTTCGGGAGAGGAAGACAGGAAAGGAGCCTGCCTGACTCCTGCTTTCTCCTTCCCTGGAGCATGGCCTAGGCTGGACTAGAGGAGCTATTGGCAATTTCTATTCTGGTAATTTACTCCTTTTTGCAGCGTCTGGCTCCACAGTGCAGATGCTAAGACACAGCTGTTTACAATTTTTACTGGTCAATCATGTGAATTGTCCCCTGGTAGGTTGCCTTTTTTTTTGTTTGGTTTTTTTTTAGGTCTAACATATTCTGGCAAAATCTGTGATTTTTTTTTTTTTTTTTTTTTTTAATTCTCGTAATTAGTCACAGCGCCTGAGGAAAGCCATGGAATGCTCCAGCAGAAAGATGTACATGTCAGCTGTGGATTCCTCCCTGTCACCTTCGCAGCCAGGAGGCGTCTCAGCAGCTGCGCTACAAACGTGGCCTCCTCGGCTGTGTGGTCCCACTGCTCTGTCCCACGTCCCACTTGGATCTGCTGCTCATTCTTAGCTCACCCTCACTTCAAACAAAGCCCCCAGTCTGGTTCCTCCCCTGGGCTCATCCTGCTCCTCCAAAGAGGCGCTGGAGCTCAGCATCCCCTGCTGCCCATGCTGAAACCAGAGAACATGAGAGGTGGGAGTGGGAGTTCCTCCAGGCTTTTGAGAGCATTTGGGAATCATCATTTTCCAGGAAATATGTTTCAAATGCGGTCCTTCCGCCAATGTGCCTCCTTTGACAGCCTGGGCTGCCGGCTCCCTGAAGCCTTGGGGAGCTCCTGGTGCCATGTAGACGGGACCAGGAAGCTGTGTTGTGGGTTATGGACTGAGCCACTTAACCCTGGTATTTTAGGAGACATCACAGTCCCGGCAGAGGTTCCTGTGCTTGGGCTCCACACATTTTGTAGATCCCTTTTATATGGGTGGGCTGCAGAGTTTTCCCTTCCCTCAGCTTTCCTTATCGGCTTTTGGGATGCATCTTCTTGAAATGGAGCTGCAGGAACAGCACTGCCTCTCCCTGACACCCAGCACGGCAGGAACACCTTCCACTATCCCAGGTTGCTCCAAGCTCCATCCAACCCGGCCTTGAACGCTTCCAGCAATGGGGCAGACACAGCTTCTCTGGGCTACCTGTGCCAGGGCCTCTCCACTCTCACAGGGAGGAATTTCCTCCTAATATCTAATCCAAATCTCCTCTCTTTTAGTTTAAAACTGTTCCCCCTTGTCCTATCACTATTTGCCCGTGTAAATAAAGCTCATTCATGCGAAGAATTTTTCCTTCTCCTACAGTTTAGTTGCAGAAAATCAGATTTACATCAGCTTGACAGAGAGTAGAAATGTGGCTGATGTTCTCTGTAACATATCTTCATAAGATAATATATGTAGAAATGTCTACATAGGCTGATACAGTTTTATGTAAGCCTCTGATAGTAGCCACACCAAAAAAGAGAAAGGTTTTGAAAGGCTTTTTTTTGGTGTCCTCTTCTCTTGCACCCCTAAAGCGAAAACGAGGAGATAAAGTCAAACAGATGATGTTTGCACACTCTTCCTGAAGCCGGGAGTGGGCCTGAGCAGCGAAGATTACCTCCAGATCCCGAGTGCTCTAATGGCTTGCAGGGATGCTGGCCGTGGGAGCTGCTTCTGCGGCTGGGCCGACAGCGGCTGACTTCAAAGCAGGGCTGGGAATTTGTTCTTATTCCATATAAATTAATTCCTCCCTCCACAGTGGGGCTGTGTGCAAGTGCAGAAGGGTTCACGGCACAGTGAGGCTTTGCAGAAATGGATGAAAGGAGGCTACAAACAAATTTCTGGTTTCTGCTGGGGCATGTCTTCACAATTCCTTGTTTCCTACCATTTTAACAGGTTCCCAAACATTTACTCATCTTTATAGAGTGTTAATCTCCTGTTGCCTGTTTCTCAAGTGTTTGTGACTGCAGTGTGTTTGTAAACTGCCTCTCTTAAGCAATGACAGCCTTGACCAAGAAGTGATTTAAAAATAATTTCTTGATTAAAAAAATATTGTGGCAGACAGATGATAAATAGGTGGTAACTGGAGTTTACCAAGTTTTTGGTAAACCAAAGTCTGGTTTACCAATAAGAAATAAAAGAGTTCCAGCAATCCATTGAAATCCTATGGCAATGCTGGAGTTGACCAGGGCACCAAGATAAGGGTAAAGATACTTGATTTTCTTTTAAAGAATAAATGGGATTGTCCTTTCTGTTCCAGGAGATGAGTGAGGATGGGATTTAGGAGAGTTAATTACTTCGTTTAACTGAAAGGAGATGACCCTGCCTGTTATACCAGGCTTCCCATATCTGCCTCTGCTTCTCTTGGCTGCTTTGCTCCCCACAGCTCTCATTTGTGAGGTTGAGGTAAATTTGGGCATCCTTAGGGTGCCTAAATAAAGCACTACTGACCCATACATTGTAGTCATAGGAGTCAAACCCATCTAGGGTTGTCCAAGACATTTATCTTACATCTTATAACTCCTCTGTAGAACAGCTGGGAGTTTGTGTCCCTGCCCAGCTCAGCATGCTTTAACCATGCCAGGTCCCCAGTCAGTGCAGAGCCAGCTCCCCCCCTACAGCAGCTCCTCTGTGTGTCCTTGCTCCTGACTGAGTCGTCCTGGGTGGTGCTCGGCCCCTCTCTGTGTCCCCATGGCTACAGATGAGCCCCTTTGTTCAGCCTTGAGTAATTTTCCACTTTCCAGACCTCCTCCATGCAATAAATTAAGTCAATGTGGCTTCCCAGCTCAGCCCCTTGTTGGCTGGGGACTGTGTTACTGCATCCCACTCCCGGCCCCTTCCCAGGGCTGAAAGTCTTCTCCGGTGTGGGGGATCTGCCACGGAACACGCCACGTTTCCTTCTGCTAAAAACACATCCAGAAATCATAAGCTGTATGTCACCCCAGTTCACAGATTGCCACACCAGTTTTTCCTTACTTTTTAAGAGAGGAACATCAGACATCCCAGATGTGGCACCTCCAAACTGCCAATTAATCATAAAGTCATTATCTGTTATCTGCAGCTCCTTATAGCAAAGAGACTGCTAATAATAACAACCATTTAGCTTTTATTCCTTTGTTTTTCATTCTGTTTTAGTTCTGATCTCCAGACTAAAATCCCTACCTAAGTTGCCCACTACAACCTGGCTGGAAATTTCAGGAACTGCAGAAACTACCAAGTTGTTTGTCGCACTGGATAGAGGGCACGTTCCTGGGAAGAGCAAAACAGGGAAACACTGTGGGCACACAAAGCAAGAAAAATCCTGAGAAAAATTATGTCAGTGAACAAATCTTCTGGTACCCATTAAAAGGTAATAATTCTAACCAAAGGAAGGGGGATTTTCCTGATGTGAAACAAAATAAACATCCAGAAATGATTTGTGTGTTCAAATTTAAATTTAGAATTTTATTAAGTGCATTTTTCAAAGGCCCTTTACTTCCCAGGGTAGTTTGGCTACGATCTTCTCTCAAGAAAGAAAATCTCTGCACAGAACACGGCCTCTGGGGCTCGCTTTGCTCAGCCCTCACCATGCCAACACCACCATGCTGGGATAGCTGGCAGCAGACCTTTCCCTTTACTGCTGTGGTCCTGGTAGATGCACAGCACCTCAGACTTGAGTTTGAGGGTTTCTGTGCTAGGTTTGTGCTGAAAAAAATAGGCATAGTCATGGGACAGGTGAGAGATGAGGGAGAACCCTGCCTGATGCTCTGCCATGGGGCTGAGGGATTTCCAGGTTGGAGGATGCTCAGTATCCAAATTTCAGACCAGTTTCCCATTGGAAATGGTGCTTCAGCTCTCCCAGATTTGTCATTTTGAGGCTGGTTTAAGTCATCAGAGCATGTGTAAGTCCCCAACTGCATCACACCAGCAGCAGAGCTGACACCAGCTTGCCCAGCTGGGGTGCTCAGGCTCTCACTGTTCTTTGCTGAGGTTTTCCCTGTCTAAACCATAATATTGCAAATGAAGTGCCCAAGGGCTTTTCATTTAAGTCTAAATCAAAAAACTTCTGTGACCTATTCCTCTTAGAGGTTGGGTTTCTGACAAAGCTGTCTGTATGGCAGCACTTAGGTTGGATACAGGTTTTTGAAATTGCTGCAGCATTTTTTGTGCAATTACACTCAAGAAACTATTACAAAGTAGTTATTTATGAAAGGCAAGCTGGCTCATAGTTGCAGCCTTTTATTTTACTCACTTCTTGATTAAAAAAGGGACTTTTATGCATCTTGAAATACTTTCCTGAGTAGAGAGGAACTTACACTGAAACATGTGTGTGCTGTGCTCTGAGGTAGTAAGGCTGAGGTCCGTGCAATTAAAAAGAAGGTATCGTTTGTTAAAATGTTTGTGTTTGCCGAGCACAATGAACACTCTGTGCTCTTACTAAAATCACAAAAATAACCATTAATTTCACCCTGGCCCCTCCCCAAGAGTAAAAATCAACTCAGGTCTGTGTCATTAACTCAATGTGGCATCTGAGTAATTGCTGGGATCTCAGGATTTTTTTTTCCTTCCCTGCATGAATCTCTGAGGTTTAATATTCACGTACATTTAAGTGTACAATGTTCCTGTCTGTGATCCCATCTTACAGAGTGCCCATTGGAGACCCTCTTCACTGAACAACACGGTTATTTTAATCGTGCATGAGCCTTCATCTTATCATTTAACTCCACTAATAGTGCAGTTTCTCTCTTTAGTTCTTCCACGGATTCCCTGTGCTGACCAGGAAGAGTCTAAGTTGCCTTTGCCTATAAACCCTTTGGCACGCGGGCACGCATTGGGTTCACTGGTGTGGAATTCCCCTGGAAATTCCTGCTGGGAGGACTGGCAGCATAATCATGGTCCCAGGCTTCTGTGGACAACCATCTTGCGTTGTCTGAAACGCAACATAACCTCAGAAATAAAAATTTAGCCCCAGTGATCAGCATCCAGATGGATAAATTCAAGCTGGGGGCCCAGTTTCGCCCCATGTCTGATTTAAATGCAAAGTATCGTAAATCATTTTAAGCCATTCCTGCGTGTGTTTGGGCTCACCCATGCGAGCAGTCTCATGGAAGTCAATTATGAACAATGGCATTTCTTTCTCCTTTATTCACTGCTGATTTCTGGTACAGGGTGTAAATGACTCTTTTATTGCCTTTGACACCAAAATCCCTTAGCCACTACAGGGACATCACTAATTGATAAATGCTGCTTGATTGGAGTGGCTTTTAATTTTATAATCCTATTAAGAATGATAGATATGTCAAATATTTATGCCTGCTGGACAGAACATATTATTCTGCTCTAAGGTTTCCAGTTTAATTTTTTTTGAGCAATTGGGCAGAACCACTGCTGTAAGACAAACAGATGCTCTTCAGCTGTACTTTTCCATAAATGATTTTGTTCTGTGGTTTTTTTTTTGTTCCCCTACCAGGCATATCAAGTTCAAAAGAAAATGTTGCCTCTCACTAATGAGAAGATTAATCTCATTCACATATGCAGCAGACTTTGTCAACTCTGTTGAAAGTTTGATGACCTTTAAGAGACAAAGTTTTAGTGTGCCCAAAATAAATAATTCATCCTTCACAGATTTGCCCTCTGTATCCATCTGCTTAAATCTGAAGCATGCTGATTAAAGCTTCTGAGTGCAATTATCTTCCTACTTCATCGAGATAAAAATCTCTATTTTCTTATTGCACTTCAAAGCGCAATTGCTCATGTAAGGATATCACCAATCCCATATACATGGGGTCCATTTTTGCTCTGACTTATGCTCTCCACAGCCTTCTTCAAAATCTTACAAAAAGCCCCAAATTTGTCTTTTCCATACAATTTCCTTTTCCAGCACTGGAAGCTGAAATGTGTAACTAATCCTCTTGTAAAATCTTTGAAATCATCGTCTTCAAACACAACCAGAAAATTCATCTCTCTTCTCACATACAGAGAGAAAAATGTCATGTAGGCAAGTGGCAAGATGTGATTTACTCTGATTACTGCAATTATTGCCACTGCTGGGCTCCTTCCACCTCTGAAGGCTGCAGGCAGCAAACTGCCAAGGGAACCCATTGCCCGTCTCTCCCCCCTGCAATGCCTACTTGGCTGATTTCTTGCCCCACCTGTTGCCCTTTTGGCTTTCAGCCGGACTTTTGCAAATGTGTGTAAATAACATCAGCTCAGGGTGCAGCCAAAGGCGCTGCTCATGGGGGGACACTCAGGGACAGACCATAGAATCACAGAAACATAGAATACCCTGAGTGGGAAGGGACCCACAAGGAACATCAAAGTCCAGCTCCTGACCCTACACAGGACACCCCAAAAACCCACCACGTGCCTGGTCCCTGTCCCAAAAAACACGCAGCCATCGCGGTTCTCCTCCAGCCATCGGTGTCAGGGGACAGGTTTGAAGCCTCCTGCAGTGCCCACATGCAGATAAATAAGCTGATTATAAAATAGCCAAGCAGATGGCCTATTTTGTTGCTACCTGTGAGAATAAGTGCAGTCCTTCTATTTCCATGGGAGGAAGGAAACAACTCTTCGGACATCACGCAGCTCTTCGTTTATTTCGGACACTCTCTGAAAGAAATGCTGAATGAATATTGCAGCCATTTCAATGAATCCTTCCTGGCCCCACATGAAATTAGACTGAACTGGCACCGTGTCACCTTGTTACTAGAGAGAACAAATATTCCCTCTGGCAAACATCCTGCTTCTGCCTTGAAAAAATTTGGGGTTTTTTTTCATGCAGAAATTGAAATTGGTCTTAAATGCTCTCTAGATTGAATGTTGCTTGTTATAGATGAAACAATGAAAATGAAAGAGGAAATAACAAGGGATTGCTGCGTTTTTAAAGGTGAATTACAAAAGAAAGAAAATCCTAGAGATCAGGCAGTTCTTTAAGTACCAGTGACAGTCAAATATGGAAACATTCCAAAGTCAGAGATTAGGAAAAAAAAAAGAAAAGAAAACATATGAATTGCAAAGAACAAAGTCATGAGGAAGGAAAGGTATATTCAAAAAGAAAAGCGTATCCATGGAAAGAAAAACAAAAAGCCTCTTAAAACCAGAAACAAGACACCTGCTTTTCTGGCAGTTACCAGCAGCAAGGAAGACTGCACCTGCCAAACCAAATTTTGAACATCAGTAAATCACCACACGGGTAAAATAACAGGATGTTGGAAAAGAAACAATTGTCACTAATTAGCGTATCAGATACCACTCCCACACACTGGCTGCTCACAGCACTGAGCAAGAGCTCAGGGTTTGCTCCCACTCGGTGGGGATAACCCTCTTCCCATCCACATGTGCACATGCCTTCGCCTGGAGGCTGCAAGGTGGGGTTGGCTCCACAGTGAGGGAGAAGGATGCAGTTGCCCGTGAGCCAGGGTGATCCTCTGGGGCCCTCCACCCCAGGAGCCAGCTGAGGAACCAGTGAAACAGGGAAAGTTGGATGAGAAAAAGGATCTTGAGATGCTGAAGCCAATCCCTTCTTGGCAATGAACAGGAAATTTTAAATATTGGAGAAGGAGTAATCAAATCTGTTGAAAAAAGGAAGAGCAGCTTGGTTGTATGAAGATCACCCCCATTAGCATGTCACATATGCTCATACTCTGAAATACTCAACAGCTCAACCCAGAGTGTGTATGAAACAGAAAAACAGCAGCACATGAATGGAATTATGGGATGGGGGAATATAAATCATAAAATAAATCACCTAGATTGAAAGCTGAATTTTGAGCCTCTGGACCAACATAAAGTCTGTGATGCATGTGGAGAGTCATGGCTTTTGTTCAATGTAATGGGAGTGTAATAGTTGGAATCCCTTACATTGCACCGCACGTGTCAAGGTTGCCCTTGGTAGAAACTATTGATGGCCAGTGATTTTGATTTTAACTTCTACTATTGCGACTTTGTACTCTCCTGAGCACTTCTGGCCTGTGATGTTTGCTGGGCATAGCATGGACTGAGCCATGGGTAATACTGATGCGGAGAAATCACCCAGAGGCTGTGGCCACCCTAGGATTTTAGAACGAGGGTAGGAGACCCCTTAGCTTTGCAATATTTGAGTGTCTGAATTGTTTGCCAGCACTGAGTTCGAGTTTATTTGTGAAAAGAAAGAACAGTTGCATACTAAGATTGATGCAAATTTGGTGAAGTTGCCTAGTGAGAATCATAACTGAAAATCTCTGGCTAAGTTGTCCTTCAAATAAGTGTGTAAAAAATGGAGCAGATCCCAAAGGTGTATTTAAGGGAATGGTATTTTTGGGCACGATGCTGCCCTTCTCTTCCAGTCCATATCATGTCGAACCAGGCAGACAGCCAAGCTCTTCTGCTTGTAGTGATCAGTAATGTTCCTGCTCCAGTGAACTTGTGGCTTGATGTTTTAATTGACTGGTCAGAAACAAGGCTGGGAAAGGCATCAAGGGCCCTCCATCTCTTTGATCAGTGATCAGAATCCCCTCAATGTATCTCATTCCTGCATATCATCAAAGTCACGGTAGGGACCATATGAAAATTATAGCCCAGTTAATTCATATTAAATAGTGTTTCTTTAACAGATGGGAAAGCATAAACAGTTTCCTAAGATACATAAACAAATTAAAGAGAACTTCCAGCTTTGACATGTTAATAGGCTGTGATGAATAATTTGGCATCATGACAATATCTCTGTCAAGATAAGGAGCTTTGGGATGAAATTGCTCTTCGGAAGAATTATTTAGTAGTTTTCCTATCCGAGGACAGATTATCTGGCTTATGGAGAACAGTGGAAGTTCTTGCTAGGGAAGTTTATCTGACTTGGCTCTCGGGGCTTTATCCTGTCACCAAGATCATTACCATGATACCTCTCATGTGAATCAGCTCTGTTCCTCTATTTTTCGTAAAAAAATAATGTCTGACTCATATCCCACAAATCAGATTGGTACAACAGGGGAAGGGCTTAGTTGTGTGTTGAAGGCAAAAATTATTAGCCTCTTTTATCATGGTTAGGTTATTTTCTGTAATAACAATTTACCAAAGTAAAGTGTAACTACCTGGAAAAAAAAAAAAGACAGTTGTAGTTGCCTACTATTCACCAGTAATTCATTAAAATCAGTGGCAAGAATAAATCCTTGAAAATAAGGCTTCACATATGTACATGATTCAGTTGCAGACTGCAACTGAAATAAGCAGTGATTCATGGAGAATGAGGTTGGAATTAATTAGAGGATCCCTGGTCTGTGACAGCCACCCTGTTTTCTCTAGACATTCGATGGTTTTGGAAAGATAATGGTTATTGGCACACACAGTGGTGCAATAGACCCATAACCAGGTTTTTCCACTTTCTCCAGAGAGGAACACTGTGTTGCAACAGTGCAGAGCATTGTGATATGGAGAAGCTCCGGGAATGGGGATGGGATGTTTTTCATAATGCAGTTTCCACCCTACCATCTCTTGGTTATTAATTGAAATTTTCAGTGTAAACAGAGATATATCTGGACCAAGCTTGGCACAGCTTGGCTGCTCACATCTTGTATCCCGGGAAATTGAAAATGCTCCAAAGCCCAGCCAGTCCAGTGGTGCTGCAGCTGCGGTGATAAAAACGGGAGCCCTGACAGAGAGGCCATAAAAGTGTCTGTGTGTAGATGTGGCACTTGGGGACATGGGTCTGTGGTGGACTTGGCAGTGCTGGGGGAACAGTTGTACTCAATGATCTTTGAGCTCTTTTCCACCCACAGTTCAGCACAGAAAGATCAGTGGCCTTAATCACGTGTGATCAGAGCTCAGACCCTGCCCATACCCTGCTCCTCCAGGTAACTTTAAGCGGATAAAGTCCCTTCTGGGAAAGGGAAAGCAGCAAACTTGAAATAGTTGTGCAGCTCAGCCTTTAGGTTTCCCTGTGCATCCATAATAATCCCTGAAGCTGCTGTCTTGGTAATAATCTAGCAATTAAAAGAAAATATTGGTATTTAATTAAACTTGTCAATCAACCAGAAATGAGTTTTTCTTATCAAGAGGAGCTGGATTTGATTTGGCCACTTAAAAATGAATGTTAAAGACTCTTGTAGAATAAAACTTTAATTAGGAAAGGAGATTTGGATTAACATGTGAGGCAGAGAGAGAATGAAAGGTCCTTGAAAATCATCTGAGTATGATTCACAGGAAGAGAGGAACCTAAATATGGGAACAGATTTTTTTTTTTTTAAAGAAAAGAAAAGCTATATGGTGCTAAAGCTCCTGGGTAGAAGAGGCACAGGAGGGATTTTGATGAGGCTAGGATGTCTCTATTCAAGACACTTTCCTGCTCTTGATATTTAGTCATTTCAGATATTCAAAGTCTGGTCAGAAAGTACACACATGTACTGTGGGGCATCAGAAAATCCTCAGGATTTGAATGCTCATAAATTTAGATAGCAGAGGAACAAATGGCTCTTCTGAGAGATTTGAAAAAAATACACTTTTTTGTCACTTTCTGGCAGTGTTGGTGACATTGAGGATGCTGCCCATTTGCACCTCCTTCCTAAGCCCACAGAGCACTGGTCCTGCCCTGGCATATCCATGCCAGGATCTGCCCCAGGTGCCAGTGACTGTACCCTGATAAATCCCAATGTGCTAAACTCAGTGCTCAGCTCTATTTCTTTTTTTTTCAGACTTGTTCCCAAGAAATATTGAATTTCATGGCATTGACTCCTGATCCTTGGATGGGTTCTTCATCCCTACTCAGGTGTGTCTCCAAAGGTTGGTGTCTCAGGGATTCATAGTAAAATCACTTGCATTTTTATTTTCTTTTGGGCACTTTTATTTTATTTTGGGTTTCATGGGAAACAGGAAAACACTGAAAATCTACTCAGAGACTCAGAATTCATGAAAGTCTGCTCTGCTCTGCACATTGTCTCAGACAAGGCTGGATGCAGGGAGATGTTGGCTGGAGGGTGGGAGTGCTGCTTACTGTGTAGACTGGAAAACAGCTCTGCTGTCACTCCAAGATTCTTCCAACTGGGGGATGTTGAAATCCATGTTCTGAATTCCTGGGTATTTCTACAATGTGCCCAAAAATACAGCTTTCCACGGAGCAAATTGGCAAATATCACAAAGCAAGATGAAATCTCATAAGAATGTACCGAATGGCCAATGTCAATGGAAAAGTGCTTCATACATTGCCAGACATATTTTGAGGCAGGAAAAAAAAAAAAAATCCCAACCTCCCAAACAAATGATTTCCTGTCCACTTATAGTTCTTTAGTGCTTCCCTCTGAAAAAACTGCAGGAATCAAACCCAACAGATATAATTAATCCCATATTAGCAATAAAGGAGGATGCTGCTGGAGCAGGCAGGGGTGGGCGATCCACCAGCACACTGGACAGTATGAAACTGGGCTGGGGGGTTTCTGCCACGTTGAGGACTTGCTTTTAAACTTTCCTTTGAAGTATTCTTCTGCTCAGTCATTGGCTTCTCCCTTGAGTACACTGCTCACCTCAAAATCATGGTTTTTTCTAATCTGTCTGCCTGGATATGTTTCTGGATAATTGTATTCTATCCCCTGTAATCGATATGAAATTTTCCTGTCAAAAAACTATAGGAAATACTCAGCTTTATAGCTGAGAAAAAATATTTGTCATTTATGTGATCTAACCTGGAAGAAGGAATTTTTCCTGCTGAAATTATGCTTTCAAGTCTGTCAATGGTGTTAGTGGAGACCTTATCCCAGGGCTGCCTTAGCTCTCACAGTAGGAGAAACAGGCTGCTGCTTAAATTCCTCTAAACAGAGAGCTCTGGTTCGAGGAATGGAGACTTTTTTTGTTTTTTCTCATTTGTGGTACTCACAGTTCACCTCTCTGCTGGCAGTCCTTCAATGCACCAAGATGCAGGAGAGCTCTCGGGTTTGCTTTTTGAAGATTGAGGCAATTCACTGTGGCTTACCAGCCAACAAAACGGGGATGGGGGGAAGCTCTCCCCAGCCACAGGGAACAGCAGCTCCTGTCTGTCCTCAGCAGGAAAAGCAACACCCAACATTCCCTTTGTGGCCACTCATACATTCAGCCTATAGAATCACAGAATCATAAAGGGTAGGAAAGACCTTGAAGATCATCGAGTCCAACCATTAACCCTGCACTGCCAAGGCCACCACTAAACCATGTCCCCAGGTGCCACATTTACATATTTTTTGAACACTTCCATGGACGGTGTTTCCACCACTTCCCTGGTCAGTGCACTCCAATGCTTGACCACCCTTTCCAGGAAGAAATTTTCCCTAATATCCAATCTAAATGGCCCCTGGGGCAGTTTGAATCCATTTTATCTTGTCCTATCTCTCGTCACCTGGGAGAAGAGCCTGATCCCCACCTGGCCCCACCCTCCTGTCAGGGAACTGTAGAGAGTGGGAAGGTCCCTTTTGAGCTCATTTTCTCCAGGCTGAGCCCCCCCCAGCTCCCTCAACTGCTCCTCATCAGACTGGTGCTCCATACCCTTCCCCAGCTCCGTTGCCCTTCTCTGGACATGTTCCCATTCCTCTTGCTAGATGTTGCTTCTTCATATGCAAAGTCTGGAATTTAATCCCACAACCTGGATGAGACAGCCATTATACTGCAGGCACATATAGACTTTCCTTCTTGACTCACATTTGTTTTCCTTTGATGATTGTTTTAGTTGCATCTGTGTTTGCTTTAGGCCCCAGACCAGAGCTAAGCACTCTTCAGCAGACACTGGGGCTTATCCTGAGGTCTTCCATGTGTTGTTTTCATTAGCATCCTGGTTGCATCCTGCAGAAAAAAAATATTCTGTATTGGAAATACCATTTGGCCAACAGGATCATACATTTGTATTATACAACCCAGCAGTGGGGTTCCCTTTTTCCGGGAATTCTTTGTTCTGGAAAAGTAGCGCCAAGGCAGTGAGATTGATTTATGTCACCAATAGAAACCAAACACTCGTCGCAACATTTCACAAACAGCAAACAGCTCCAAGGGCCTTGGTATGGAGGTGACTAATGCTGCTGTCCCTGAGCCCCGCAGCTCCCTCCCTCTGTGGCCAGACACAGGGAACAAAGTCAGGACAGGCTGTGCTGCCCTGCACGGGGGTAGATGCCAGCTCGTCATCCCACCTGCAAGTCTCCCCTTTGAGCATGCTGGTGAGTGAAGCAACCCAATGTATTTTTAGGAAGCAGAGGAACACAATAGATTAAAGGATGTAGGGCTTTTAAATAAAATAATTTGAAAACCCATCTGTAACCTGGGAAAGTAAGCCAGGGGGCACACACTCACCTTGTTCCTGTGGTCAGACCTCTGTGGTCCTCAGATGTGTGGTGTTGGCTGCAGCTGACCACAGGCTGCCAGGGTAGGTAACCCTCAGTGCCCCACTGCAGCCTTTCTTACATTTTTACACTAATCCGTTTGTCTTACTGCCAGGTTGAAATACACGTTCCCCATCCTAATTTTTCTCATCCTGGCTGTTCCACACTCAGAGTTCTGCTGGTTTAATCCCCCTGTTAGTCCCTGTGTCCTTATCTGTATTATGGGATTCATGCAAGGCTTTCAGCATTTTTGCCTCTTACTATCTATGCTAATCTGCATGCCTGGGAAAAAAACCTCTGCCAGTCCAATGTGTCTGGGCACATATTGCAGCAAATGGCTCTGCACCACCACAGAGGATCAGATCTAAGTGCCCACCCCGGCCCAGGGCTCGCTCCCAACTCGCTGCCTGTGAATTAACGCACCAGTGTAGGCACCGACCTCTGCCTAACTCGGTCAAGATGTGGGGCCTGCATCCCGCCCCTCTGAGAACACCACACGTGTTCATTATGTTTCATATAATCACATCTTAACTTATAATATTAGGGGTCAAAATGCTGCAGGTGATCCCGGAGCAGCAGGAGGAGGCTGTTTACTCCCGGGTTTCCGTTCCCCTGCGGAGCGGCGTCTGTTGTGCGGCCAGGTCTGACATCCGCGGTCCCCAGAGCCGCGCTCCGCACATGGAAGGGGCGGGATGGAAAGGGCTGCCCGATCCCGGCTCCGGCCGGATCAAAGCCCTGAGCACATCTGCCGGGGGGCAGAGCATCCCTCCTCCACCAGGCACTGCGGGCTGCCCGCCCTCCGACACCACAGAAGGGAACTGCAGTCCAGCCGCACATCGCAGGCAGCAGGGAGCTATTCTTGGGATGGAAAACATAAGGATTTGAGTAACAGGTGTTGGCTAGGGAAGCGTTATACAAGCAAAACTTCAGAACACAGAGAAGCACCTTTCCTCTATTAGTACTTATCTGGAATTGCTGCAAGATTTTCTATCGAAACACAAAAAGGTAAATGAACAGCACCTAAACAATAATTCTGTTTGCTTTGCTTGTGCTGGTGTAGAGGTCAAGGAAGTGTCATAACGTGATCTAATTCACTGGATGGCGTGACTTCCACAGCTATAATAAATATCATATAATGCCAGACGTGGATGTAAGCTATTAACCATGCCGAGGTAGGAAATCCAGGGATCAGGAGTTAAGTGACTGTATTAAACATTTTATTTGAGATTCAGATGTTTCATGGAAGAACACAAAGCCTTGAAATGAGATCCAGACCAGCTGATGGCTTGGATGGGGCCAGGCTGGATGGGGCTCGGGGCAATCTGATTTAGTGGGTGCCATCCCTGCCCATGGCAAGGGGTTCAAACTAGAGATTCTTAGGGTCTCTTCCAACCCAAACCATTCTGTGATTCTATGATTCTGTGAAGACACCGGTTTGTACTTCACTGGAACCACATTGGCTCTGCTCCAACAGAGCACTTAGAGGTGTGGTTGAAGGAAAGGAAAATAAGTGTTGCAAGAGATGTGTATTCAGCATTTCTGATCAGAACAGCGTGAAAAGAACAGATTTCCTCTCACACACCAGCCTGAAGAGAACTAAGTGGCTTTTACAAAATGCTCACCAAGAAGCCTGCAGAGAGAAATCCAGCTCAGGAGAAATTTCACACAGGAAAATCATGACCCAGTAAAGGAATAGAGATAGTAAAAGGAAGGTCTATTTGAGCAATGTTCACTACTAATGGGAGTGACAGTGTTGCACACTCACGTGCCAGATGCTTTTCTTCACTTTTGAAGCAGCGAAAGAATAGTTTTAGCATATTTTGACATTAATTGAAAATGCATTAGTGGCTGAGAGCAAACATTAGCTCTTGGTCTTGAGAAATTTCCTTTGTCACAAGCATAATTGTAATAAAAACTGAAACCCCAAAATAAATGTTAGAACATTTAAAAATCATAAAGCCTTCCCTGTTTCCACTTTTCTTCTGCAATAAATTAAAAGCATGAGAAATTTCCCCTGAAGACACAAACATTAAGAAATCATTCGGCAAATGACTTTTTTCAAGCCTGGCATCTCTAGCCTGGGGAGAGCTCTGGAAAGGTCACAGAAATTTGTCCCAAGAACGGCCTCTCTTCAAGCCTGGGGGGTAAATCTGTGGATCTGGGGCACGGTGATGTTGGCCTGGCAAGGACAAGATGGCAGATTGTGGGAATGTTGCCTGTTCTCTGCCAGGTGAGCTGTGCCACCTCCTCACCTTTACCATGTGCATAGATACCTCTGCTCCAGGAGGCAACTGAGCGTGTGTTTAAGTCTCATTTCAAAGGAATGTCGGTCCTTTCCTAGACATCTTCCCTGAACAGCAGCCAGGAGCGATGACATAAGCTGTTGTTGTGCTGACTTGGGCAGAGACACGAGCACACCGTGGGTGCCAGGATGCCTGACACTGCCAGCGAGTCTGGACCCACAGGCTCCTGTGCCCTGAGGATGGACAGACCCTGCCCAGCAGGTCAGGAGGAGGCAGCAGGTTTCACACGCTGCCTTCTCAGCACACAGCCCGTGGATCACAGCACCAGCCTTGGCACATTCCCTTTGGCCGGGGAAAATGGGATACGCAGGGCAGACAACAACGAAGGCTCGCGTTTGGCACGGATCATGGAGCTCATCTTTAGGTGCCTGAGTTTAAAAAACCCAGCATCTCTGTGTGTACTATAATTTCTTCTGAGAATAAAGTCCCTCCTGTTTCAGTCTCTGTGCTCTGTGCCAGAGGGACCTGTGCAGATTCTGCATCTTGGTGCCTCTAAATTGTTTCTCTCTCACAACAAACATGGGGATGTGCAGACATATTTTTGTCTTTACTTCTTATGGGTGCTAAGCTAAAGACCCAAGACTGTTGTGTTTCATGCAAGATCAAGGGTTGCCGTGTGAGAAATAAAATACCCAGCCCTAAGAAATTGCTCATTGCACTCTTTCTTGTGGCTGGCTCTTTGTTGTTGCTGCCAGACATTAAAATGTTGCTGTGTTTCTACCCTGTTCAGGATTGGTGTCCCTCAAAGTCCTAAAGGCATGAGAAGTTCCCTATGTAAAGTGAATTTTTATGGGGAAAGTATTGAGAAGAATTATTATGTGTCCAGCCACCAGAAATAATATTCTATGTCCAGAAGGAAAAAGAAGGGCCATTTCAAATAAATCATTACCAAACTTTGTATCATCCATAAACCCACACATTCTCCATGGGATGAGGGTGGAACCATAATCCCCCTGAGAGTGACAAGTGTGGCCTTCCCATAGCAGGTACACATGGGTCCAGGTTTCCTAAAAGTTGTCTGCTTTGCCATTTATGACTTAGGGTGGACTAGAAAAAACTGTTGCCACAAGCTGTTTTCACCCCTGGGGACCGTGCCTTGCTCCTACCACATGCTTAGGGAGGATGACCCCTGTGAGGCTGGAAGCCAGGGGAGTGGCACAGCACCCAGAGATGGCCACCAAGCAAAGCAGCAAGGTGGAATATCTTCCCATAACTCCCAAGTTTTTGGATTCTTTCTCATTTACCTGTCAAGCAGGAGCTGTAATCTCAGCATGTCACACTGGGAGTAACATACAGACACCTCCTCCCCAGCAGACGAGGTCCAGGGTGATTCAGTCTGGGTGTCATGTGGACTTTGAAGCCTCCTGGCTTAGGAGCTTCAGGAGCTCCAGCTCCAGCTCCCAGCCTCCAGCTTAGGACCTTTCTTCTTGCCTATGCAGAAGAACAAAATGAAGCAAAACAAACAAGCAAACAACCCCCTGTCCCCACTGCAGGCAGAAGAGAAGTGTCACAGACCCATGAGACGTTGCAGAAAACAGGTAAATAAATAAAAGGTCCAAAGATGCCTTTTATTTTCTGGTGGAGCAAGACAGAATCAAGTGTCTGTGCAACCAGAGTGAAAAGGCATTTGAGCAAAAGTAGTTTTATATCCACTCACACTAAAGAAAGGATTTAAGTTCAGCCAAGGTCTTCTTCTGGCTCTTTAACAGTGCTGATTTCCACTCAGGGAGAACAAATACATCTCTGCTCATGTAACAATAAGAATATCTTGGTCTTTTCTTGAGCAACTTTGTGGCAAATTAGCCAGAGGCAGAGAGCTAAAGCTTGTGATAGAAATAACTCTCATCAGGAACAAGCGCTCAAGGGGCTTAGAAATGTGATTTTATTAACTTTCTGTCAGTTTTCAGTGCAGGATAAGCGTCCACTTAAGAGCATTAGCAATGCATTCCCTCAGAAGAGACATTCACAGGACCATCCTCTTCCCAATCTCCTCACCAGCTGCTCGACTTGCTTCGGAAGGGCAAAAGAAGGAGCAGTTGGAAGGGCTGTGAAAGGATGGAAGTGGAGGCAACAAGCACCAAACCCACCCAAGGCTGCATTTTAGCTCCTTTTGCACCAAGTCCTCAGCAGCTGATGCTCAGAGCAGGAAGGGGAGCAGCAGTCAGGGCAAGGAGGGGCTGTGAGAAATCCAAGCAACAAACAGGTCCTCACTTGACAGTTCCAATTGTTTGTTTTGAGAAGGAAGCAGGAGCCTTCTTTGCATACCGGGGATGCAGCACCTCAGGAACAGGAGTGCAGGGTTTGGCACAGCACGGACAGAGATGGTTCCCACCTGCAGGAACCAGAGCCAGGTGTGATGAAAAAAGGCTTAACAGGCTAAGCTTAACACTGCTGAGTTAGAGCATGTACCAAAGCTCACTGAGAGCCTGGGCACTGGTAGATAGGGAGAGTCCATTTATTATAAACTTGATTGGTTCGTTTCCTGGTTGAAGATAGAACAAAATGAGACCTGAACCCTGCTTGGGGCTTCTGGGTGCTGGGACTGACCTCAACATTCAGGACTGTCAGCTTGAAGACTGTGGCATCAGTCTGTGAAATTTACACTTAATTAATGCTTAATCCTCCCCACCCTGGCCAGCCAAAGGGGTAGGTTGGTGCCCCAGGAGCAAGGGTGAAATGTTTCCTTGCAGCATCTCTGGAAGCAGGATCTGGGAGGCAATGTCAATGCACATGATGCCTCCTGTCCCACAGTCAGGAGATCTCCTCTTGGCACCGACTCCATATCCCCATCTCCTCTCAATAGCAGAGGTTTCCTAGTCCCAGATGTCCATCTAGGAAATCCATCTTTGCTAAATTTCCAGAGTATCCAGCAGACAATGAGGAATATCGCTGGTTCCTAATGCCAGAGCACAGAGAAATATGGGAACACGCCGTGCCAAGCCATGAAATCTGTGAAGACTTCCCCAGAGATTTCAAAAAAGCACAGCAGAAGTGCATGTCCCTGAGCCCACTGTGAAGGGAGCACCAGGGCTGTGGGGAGACGATGATCCACGACAGGTCCTGTCTGTCCCCACACAGGGACCACAGAGGAAAGGGAAAGCTGTAAACTCCCAAATTCCCTTCTCCCCTGGTAAAACACCCCGTCTTTGAAACACTATTCTGACATTCAAACCCCTTCATCTGTTTGTTTTTAACAGTTAACATTTTCTGAACTTAAATGTCATCTCAGCTGTATTCCCAGAGCTTAAATCATTCTGGTCCCATAACTATTTTTTTATGCTTATAGCATATATTTTGAATTAGCTAAATTAGATTTCACTCTGTTGTCAGTGACTGTCAGTTGTGATGCTTTTGATTTCCAGTTGCAAAATGTGTGCAGGTTCAAGAGGCAGCAGAGTAAGCAGATATTCAAAGCATGAATTAGACTTTTAATAGACAAAAAAAAGCTAGGAAGATGGAACTCATAAATTACTTTAGATATGTGGACATAATTATTACATGCTTTTGATTTCTGTATACATATATAGGGATTTTTAGGAGGCTGGTTGCTATGGTAACTTCTTTACTGCATGGTCCATATGTTGCTTCCGAAATTCTTTTTCCTCAGTGGAAAATTACACCCAAGGACATGGATGGCATTTGTAAATCTCCTAAAAAAGCAGTAATTTTCCCTTTTCTTCCTAAATGTCATCGACTGTGTAATGGAAGTCTTTGAAGTTCAATTCTCCCCCTTGTCAGCTCACCAAGCAAGAGACATGAACTGCATCCAAACCTTCCCTCTCTGCCTCCAAACCCTTGCCTTGCCTTGCTGGAAGACTGACTGAAAGCAAATGCCCTGACTTTGTCATGGGTTAGGGTGAAGTCACTCCTCTGGATGTGAATGATTTTGGGCTGGAGCAGCTCTGCTCTGGAGACAGGCTGAGACAGTAGGGGTTGTTCAGACTGGACAAGAGAAGGCTCCTGGAAGATCTTAGAGCCACTTCCAGTGCCTGAAGAGGCTTCAAGAGAGCTGCAGAGGGACTTTGGAGAAGGGTATGGAGTGACAGGACAAGGGGGAATGGCTTCAAACACATGCAGGGTGGGGTTAGATGGGATATTAGGAAGAAATTCTTCCATGCAAGAGTGGTGAGGCACTCGGAAAAGTTGTCCAGAGAAGCTGTGGCTGCCCCATCCCGGCAAGTGTTCAAGGCCAGGTTGGATGGGGCAGGGAACAGCCTGGTCTAGTGGAAGGTGTCCCTGCCCATGGCAGGGAGATCAGAACAAGATGATCTTTAAGGTCCCTTCCAACCCAAACCATTCTATGATTCTGTGAAAAGAAATCAGTATTTCTGAATGCAGAATGAAAATTGGTTCTAAAAATTGCTGAGGAGCAGAATTATTGCCTTCCAAGTAACTCGGGATGTCAGTGTTGTACAAAACCAAAGAGCTGGAGAGTGGAATCAGCTCAGCTCCAGGTGCCTGCTCAGCTGGGAACACCGTGTGCCTTCGGCTGCTGCACTGCGCTCTGCTCAGGGTGGACAGGCAGCAAACTAAAGCCATCCATAGGCACACCAGTACTTTTTGGTGTGTTTTTTGTTGGCTCTGAACCTTCAAACTGTTCTTTTAAGGTTGTAGCATTTCTCTATTCATCTACCGGGGTTAGGGAAAAAAACCCCAAATCCGAATACCTGCACTGTTGCAATCAATTGCTTTGCCTGGTCTGGTTTTGATATTTAAACCAAGGGATTAGGAATCCGCAATAGAAAACTCCAGCACTGAGGCTCAAGAAGCAATTCCCTGCGCCAAGAGCCAGACTGGCCTGTCTGGCGTGTCCACGCTCTCTCCGCGCCTCAGCATTTCACTGCTGCCATCAGCCATGAGCCATGAGCACATCTATAAAATATGGATTTCAGTGGGACTGGATTAGGGGTGGATTTAATTTTGTGTATCTGAAGTTTACCAAAAAACCAGAGACATTTAAATGTATTTTTAACCTTATTTTTCACAGCAATTCTGATTAACGACTGTGGCTTGGAAGCCACTGCCTTTATGTACCTAAAGAGTCTGTGAATGTTGGCTTTGCAGAAATCTTTCTTGGTGCCTTACACAGCTGCACTTCTGTTTTACATTGGAAAGGTTTGACACCTCAGCAGTATAAAGTTATAGGTTTTATCCCTAAAACTTCCCAAATGCAGTTTCCATTATTAACACAATTGTGACAGCTATAGTTTGTTTATATCGCTTCACCTGGGGCACATAAACTTAAAGGACTGAAAATACCTCCATGCAATAAAAGAATTTTATATAATTGCTACCTCTTGCTGTAAGGGACAGCTGGCCTTTGAAAGTTGGGAACTCATTTACGTCATGGAAGTAAAATGTAAGCCTGGGGTTTAAATGACTATAATTTATGTTTCTGAAGCTCAAAACAAAAATATGGCTGTCCAAAGGGCAAATACCTTTCCAAACAAACGAATACTCATAATTCATCTTGGAGAGTGTATATGTCTACAATCTCCTTATAGGAGGCTTTCAATGGCAGTTGCTGTTTTCTTTTGATATTATTCTCTTATTACCTCTGGTTTGCTGTCCCCAGTGCTAAAATTTCTACTGACACCTTCCTAATTCAGCTGTTTTTAATGTCTCCTGATCTGCTGTGCAAGGCTGTGCCACATTCCTGTACAGTCACCAGGGACACATCCCAAAGCTGCCCCTGTTGTCACGGGAGGCTCTGACCAGTCCAGCCCAACAGGAAGTTGTGGCAGTGGCTGGATCTTCGAAGCCTCTTGAGAGCACTGAAAAGAACTCATTTCTTGTAGCCGGACAGAATCAGTCCCCTGTGAGCAGAACAGCTAGAAATGACCCTGCAGTTCTTGTGCTGAGCATTTTCTTGTCACTGTCTCTCAGCATGTATCTGAACATCATTTATATATTTTGGGTTTAGGGCCCCCTTCCAAACAGCTGTTGCTTGTTTAGCATTTTAATTTTTTTTTCCTTGTTTTTAATTTATAATACTGAAAATCTCTCTGGAATGGGCTGACACTAAAAATGTTTGTTCTAGTCCTTGGATGAAAGCACCCACCCATGGCCCCTGCTTTTATGATTTACAAATTCACCAACATTTATTATGGCATTGCAAAACAACAGTGACAAAAAGAAGTTCAACCACGGCTCCCTCGCAGCAAATTCCAGGCCCAAAGCTCCTCTGCAAGCTTTCAGCCCCTCATCATGGGGGAGCCTGCATCCATCTAGATGGTTTATTTCCAAATCTCATTTTGGGTGTGATCATGCTCTGCCTTGGCTCCGTCCAATGTTTGTCATTTGCTTTTAATATATGTTCAGATATACCCATGACTTAAAAATAATCTCATTTTCATAGTTTTAAAGAGTTTGGTTGTGCTGCCCAGTATAGCTCAGCAGAGAAGAGTAAATGGCAGATTTTGTCAGTCTTGAGTTGTGTAATTGTGAATACTGAAATCAGGTTTCTAGTGCAAGACCATGTCAGGTGAGTCCAAATTTCACCTGAGCATTGTGTGGGTGAACTCGATTCCTTCCCTAAAAGCACCTTTTTGAGCAAAAGTGAGGACAACTGCAGGCAGAGCATATCCAGTTGAAACGAGGCCGGACATTCAGGTCCTGCTGTAGCTGCTGTTGTCACAGGAGTGACCATGGACCTGCTGAGAAGGGGAGGACACAGCCAGCAGCGTCTGGCTGATCCCCATCGGCTCCTTTACACCTTGCGTGGGCTGGGACCGTGGCAAGGCTGCACCTGGGAGCATCCTCCTTGCACATCACTGCAGATTTATTTAACGTGCTAGCCTGGTGTTTGGGAATGCCACGGTTCACTGGGGACCTCGTGTTAGCTGCTGTGGGACAGACTATCCCTTTTCCATAGAGGTTTTCCCCCGACATGGGGAGATGTGGGCGCACAAACACAGCGGGAGGGAAGCAGGTGGGATCCTGGCTGTGACACAGGCCCTCAGCCGTTTGCAGGCTGGCCCTTGATGATGGATTATTTTCCCTTCAGAATCATAGTGGAAGTATTGAGGCGGGAATTTGGGAAAAGCACAGAAGTAGCTTTAGAAAATGTGTTCAAGTCCTGCTCCCGAGTGAGAAGGGGAGCCTGAACGCAAGCCCAGTCCTTCCTTCCCGGCACAAGTGCAGCCCCTGGGCCCCTGGGATGTGCCGTCATGTCCCGGGAATGTGTTTCCTGGACACGCTGCATCCATCTCCCTCAGCTCTCTGTCCTGGTCCTGCTGGGACCATCCTCCCTTGCTTTGCTGGCTGAGCCTGCTCCGTAGGGACACCTCATGCTGTGGATGGGGCAGTGGCAAAAGGACCAGGACCAGGATGAGGACCAGGACAGGTTTTTTGGAGGAGCACCGCTGCCTGCGGCTGCTGCTGTGAGTATGGGTGGGACACCCGTGTCAAACCCCGCAGCCTGACTGATCCGAGACTGCCCCGAGGGCAGCAGTGGACCCAGTTCCCAGCCGCACCATCTGAACTTTGCCAGAGGCAAAGGAGTGCAGCTTGAGCAAAACCAGAGAGCTGCTGCACCCATGGATTGTTCTCTGAGACGAAACAGTCACAGGTGCCAAGTCATGGAATCCCAGAATGGTTTCTGTTGGAAGAAAGTTTAAAGCTCACATTGTTCCAACCCCCTGCCATGAGCAGGGACACTTTCCACTAGACCAAGTAGCCCAATGAGGAGTATATTCATTAAAATAAATTGAATGGTCAACAGAACCATCAAGTAAGAACCACTGGCCACTGCCATGTATTCACAGAGATGGTGATGGAGCTGGCAACCCAAAGAGCAATTTCCTTTCTTGCTCCCAGGACTGGATGTCACAGGAGGCAATGGAAATTTAATGTTTCTAAGAGGACACTATAATGAGGAGGTTTGCTGCCAAGCAGGGGTGCGCTTGTCCCTTCCCAGGGACTAACCGACGGAGGTGAGTGCCATGATCAGGGACTGCTATCCAGGTCCAGTCAATTTTTTCCAGTCCTCCCTCTGTGTCACTGGTACCCTTCCTTCTCTACCTGCTCAGGAACAGCTGCAGATGCTGAGAATTTAAAGCGTAGCCCTCAAGATGTAACGTAGTTGAAATGTCTATAAACACCTTGAGTCTCTTTGGAGAACTCCGTGCCTGCCAAACCGTGCAGCTTAGTAGGATGTCTCATTATTCCTGGTGCTTCCCCCTCCTGCAGCCCATGATTATGTGAGAACTGCGGGAAAAGTACCTTTAAAGACTTCAGTACATCCTCAATTCCTAAACTGAAAAAGCAGTCAAAGAAACTAACTTAATTAAAAAGTTGGAGACCTTTAATATTATTTAAGAAGACCTCAAGACTTGGAGCTTGTCTCCAGCTTTTTTCCAGCATTGGCAGGTAACAATATTGAAATATTATCAGAATATTTTTCCTTACTTCTTTGTATTAATAACCCAAGAGCACAGATTGATCAGCTGAAATCTGTAGAACATTAATCACCAGATTCTGTGTTTTATGGCTGAAACAAATCTGATTAGAAAACAAAAAAACCTTATAAAACTAATGGCATGATTCACCACGATGGAAACCCATTGGTGGAAATAAGTTGCTTATAGAAGTCTAATTCTGGTTTTGAGTAGAAATACACATTGCACAGCTGACCAGGGATCCACTAACATGGATCCCAGCTATTAATCAGCAGCTATTTTCTCTGCATATGTGTATGCTAAGAGGATAAGGAGATGCTTCATCTAGAAGAGCTCCAAGGATATACAAGAGGCAATATTTTCTTGGATTTTGACTAGAACAGAAATTTCATTTTCTCTTCCTTCTCAGAGCTGGGTCTCCCACACGAGTGTTTGAGGGCTGCAGAGCTGCACAGCATCATTCATGCCAGGAATGTCCTCCTAACTGCTAGGTGCTGTACCCAGGTATATCTATGTGAGGTTTGTCGTTTCGATCAGAATTTCGAAGCAAATCTCCCAACCATCTCCACTTAAGGCAGTTCAGTTTGTGCCATGGAGTGGAGCTGCAGCACATGAACTGGATGGGTCACTAAAAACCCCTCAGTCCTGGGACCAATCCCCTGAAACAGCCAGGGTGGGCACTGTCTCCTCAGCCCTGCTTGCTGAGGGAATGCTGATGCAGCCACGATCCACCCTCTGCCCACAAATGTGCTCAGGCAGCAGCAGCCAACCCCAGCTCAGGGCGATCCCGCTCTCCTTTCCAGAGAGAGGTTATTCCTGTCAGTACCAGACAAGATTTTAGGGACTTTCCACCATTTATCTTCTCGTTGCTTCTCTCCTCCCCACAGGTGCACACTTGATACAGGCACTTTTCTCCAGGGAAAGAACCTGTTTCCGTGGTGGACAGGAATGACGACCCGCTTGCCTTCTGCTTCGAGCATCCATCAAACCCAGCCTCTGTGTCCCCTGCAGTCTTAATTTTCCTCTTGACAGCAAAGACAAATGAGTCCCCCAGGGCTGTTTGCTCATGTCTACTCAAGCTTTCCATGACATTTCTTGAAGATGACCTGTTTTTTAAACACACAATGAGTTTTCTTTCCACTGCCACCTACCACTGTGAAGATAGAGATAGATTTGCTTTAAGAAAACCTTATGGTGCCAACCCCTGACACATTCTCCCTCTCTTCTTTCTGCTTTAGGCTTCTTCTGGTTCCCAGACGTTGCCAGCTGTAACATCGTTCCTGTATTTGGGGTTGTCCTGCACAGATAAAAAAATACTTCATTGAGGTGGAACAACCATAAGAAAATATATTTTATTTTTCAGTATTTTTCAATCCAAGTTTTCCCAAACTCACCCTGAAATCTGCTTTGTGGCTTCCCCAACACCATATCCCCAGCTCACAAATGGTGGGGAAAATCCTGTGGAGAATATTCTGCTGTCTCTAGGATTATCCCACTCTCTCTGACCTCCTTGGGGTCCACAACATGAGAGGCTGGAAGCTGCTGTTGGAGTCATCAAACCAAAGAAAAGAGGTACTTTGAGTGTTGTTTAGGACAATGGTTCAACTGGAATGTTCCAGGTCATGCAAGTAAACATTACACTGGGAACATTTGCTGTTAAGACATAGCAATCACCAACTTTGACAAAAGACATTTGGATGGGTAATTTCCCTCATATTTATTACTTTTAGGCTTTTAATAGATTTTAAGACATTTTTTGATTCCTTATTTGTAAGATATTCCTATCTTGAATAGAATACTTGTAAGATATTTCTATCTTGAATAGAATGGCTTCCAGCCACATGGAATGAACCTGAACTCTGCATGCCACCCGGGGGAGACAGGCAGGCAGCACAAGGAATCAGGAGCTGGCGTTATTGAAATCTTCACGATGAGGCCTGCAGAGCAATAGGGACAAAGCACCTTCAATTCCCCCATCTTCTCATTTTGGAGAGCTTGTCTTGGCAGTACAGCTCTTTAATGTCATGTTTCGTAAAAATGCCCTTCCCTTTATTTCCCTCCTCCCAGAAAATCTGCCCTGCAGTATCACAGAATGGCCAGATCTTGCACTGGAAATACCAAAGACACGGATTTTCAAGGAATGTTGCCAGCCCTGGCTATGATTAAACCCCATAAAAAAACACAAGGACTCTCTGGCCAGATCCATCCGGATGTGGAAAGACAGAAGAATGTGATTGCCACTTTCCAGTTTCCCTTGGCACAAGGATTTTCCAATCATCCAGGACATCCTGGGGATGGGAAATGGTGCCGGACCACCTGCGTGCTGGCTGTGCACATCCCTCCAAACATCAGCATTTCCAAACACAGCCCTGGGGTCACACAAAGTCTTTTTGATTCCACCTCGGTGACCCCAGAGCTACAAACACTGCCATGGGACATTTCTTGCATTGGAAGGAGCTCCTTGTTCCCATAAATCATAGAATCATAGAATAGTTTGGGTTGGAAGGGACCTTTAAGCGTCATCTAATCCAACCCTCAAATGGAAATGCTGCAATCTGGGCACTCTACCATACAAACTCTCCTTGGCTGTTGAATGCCATAATCACACTCTGGATAGCTGCGAGTTACTGTGCAAAGGGAAAAGGCCTCTCTCAAACCCCCTGCTTTGTCCTTTTACCATTTGTGTATGTGGCTGCTAATATATATTGAATAATTTAAACAATCCACATGCCATAACATGCCCCCAAATGTTTAGTTGAGTGTCCCCGAATTTGTTTTGCGTGTTTATCCTTCCATTTGTTAGGAATGTAAATGTTCTTTGACTTCGCCCTGTGCCTTTCAGCATTATTTTATGGAAATTCCGATTTCCTGCACTGAAAGAAACCCTGATGATAATGAGAGGCTTGAAGCGTTTCAAACAAAGAAAAAGCAGATTGAGTCAATTCTTCATTTTGTTCTTAATCAAAACTAGTTGTGTGCATTTGCATCGACAATGAGCCCAGCACACAATGCTCCATATGGGCTTGGCTGCTGGCATTCACTGAATGGCAGGAGCCCCTGAAAAAGCTCCCTGGTTTTCAAAGATTTAGGGATGACCTTGTGAAACTGTCATTTGTCACTGCCTTCCTTGTCCAGAATCACTAGGAAAATCCCTGGAAACAAGCTATGGAATTGCAGAGCCCGATTCTCACAGCACAGCAGCACTTGCCCACAGAGAAACAGTGGGAAATGAGAAACTGGAAGCTTTTAATGGAGCCCTAAAAGATTTTTTTCATGATTTTTTATCTGGATATTGGTCTTCTACCTCAGATGTTACTCATTTTTCAGGCACATTATTATAAGAGGTCTACCAAAAGCATGAATGCAAACAAGCTACGCTCCATTAATCTGGACACCTATTTGCAATTCTAAAGTGTCTAAAACACTTGGAAACAACCCACAAACTTTTACTGTTCCCCAGTTCAGACCTGATCTCACAGAACCCCCTTCATGCTAATTCCAGTCAAGTTACACCCAGGAGGCATCCACATATGTGCCATTTTAGGATGAGGTCCTCATTTTTGAGCACATTAACAGCACCCAGCAGGGCTGGGGTGCACAGGCTTTGCAGGTCTGTTCTGCAGAGCATGAACAATTAGCAGAAATAGGGATGGCGAGTCACACAGGCATCCCTGATTGTGCTGTCATGAGTGGCTGGACAAGTTGTGCTCAGGAAGGATTTATTTCCACTCATTTTGGTCTTGTGGCTGTGAGAGGCTTGCAAAACCTTTCACCTTCTTTCCCTGGAGTCGTATATATTTTATGAGAAATTTAAGAATTACCTCTTATTAAAATGGGGATAGTGTAATTACCAATAAAAAGCAGATGTTATGGCATGACTAATGCTTGAAAATGTGTATGTAGCAAGTACAACATACCGGCACATCCAGACTTTGCACTGAGAAAATAAAAATTGCCTTTGTTGAAACAAACTGGCCAAGTTGCAGAGGTCTGAAGTCACAGGGAAATCGTTGCAGAAAATGCTGAAAGGCTCCACAAAATGGCAGCTTTGCTCCCACTGATCTCAGCAGCAAAATGTAACTCCAGGAGGATGCGATGGAGAACCTCACCCCTGTTCACCTTTATCAGGAGGGGTCTGGAAAGGTGTCCTGTTAAAGCACCCCAGCTCACCGTGCTGAGAGCATCCTTCCCCTACACGCTGTAATGAGCCATAATTACAGAGCTCCCTGACACCTCCAGCACCTCTCAAGGGTCCAAACCCCACCTGCAACAGTCAAGATCATTCCTTGGATCACTGCCAAGTATTTTGGCAAGGCGTATCAGGAGCAATCCGCGTAGGCTGACTTTTGAAACAGGAATGTGCAAATAGCGTGTAAATGCAGTTGTTCAACAAATCTGTTCAGGCAGTCCCAGGGTTCAGAAACTTCTGTTGAGCTCAAAACTTCCTCTCCCTTCCTTTCCTGAAAATTGCATTTATTGCTCTGTGCACATACCTGAAAGGAGGTTGTGGCAAGGTGAGAGTTGGCCTTGTTTCCCAGGGAACTGGAGATAAGACAAGGGGAAATGGCCTCAAGTTGCACCAGGGGACGTTCAGGTTGGATATTATGAAAATTTTCTTCACTGAAAGACTGCTTAAACAGTGGAAGGGGCTGCCCAGGGAAATGGTGGAGTGACCACCCCTGAAAGTGTTCAAAAATGAGTAGATGTGGCACTTCACAGCATAGTTTAGTGGGTATGGGGGTATTCAGTCAAAGGTTGGGCTCGATGACCTTGGAGCTCTTTTCCAACCTTGAAGATTCAATGATTCTATTGATTTTTGCCATAAAAGAATCTTTAAAGATGTGCCTGGTTTGCAGAAGAGCCTTTGCAGCTCAGGATGTGTGTGGATGTCAGGGTGTGGGTATAAGTTTGGGGGCACAGGAGGATCTGTGCCTTGGCATGGGGAGGCTGCAAGGGCAGCGGGAGCTGCCGTTGGGAATTCAGCATCCAGGGGTGCAGGAGGGCCTGGAACAGCACAGCAGCCATGGGCTGCTCACCCCTGCCTACTCACCTCCAAACCCCAAGTCTGAGTCTTTGAGTCCTTCTCTGTCCCAAAGCCCAGTGACTCAGGGTGCACTGGAGGCAGCAGAGAGCTCCCCATTTATTCCTTAAGTTCCTCCCATATTCAGTCATTATTTTCTCTGCACAGAAATTCTGTATTTCAATTTAAAGGGGAAAAAGCACATCCAAATCCTCAGACTATTTTTGGCCCTGCCAGAGTGTCAGCTCACTGGAGGAACCTCCAGCTCCGTGCTGGGGTGTGCTGCAGGCTGGAGGGGTTTGTTCATCTTGGTTTGTACCAGCATTAACTCTGTCATTCTGTGAAATGAAACTAAGACGTGCATAAGCAGCCTTGACAGCAATTAGTTCTGGCAGAATCTTTGTGGTAATGAATTTCAATGATGCTGGGGTTTTGGGGGCCTGAACACTTCATTAGCTCCCGGTATATCATACTGGTGCAGCTGAGAAATCACATTATAATAAACCACTTTTTACTGCAGGCAGCAACCAGGATAATAAATGGGATGAATAATAATAGTCCATTCAAAATCATTCCTGTGCTTTAGAGCTCTGGATTTTCAGTAAATAGATCAAATACTATGCAGGAATGAATCTTATTCTGAATTTCTCCGTTACCCGGCTATTTATGAGCATTTTTTAATGTACTGTCAGAGGAGTTGCTCCACTCAATTACACTTGTCAGCTAAACTCTGAAATACATACATGTTGATGCAGTAATAAGAAAAATCACCCGTAACGCAGCAAAATATATTTTAAGTCTAAATGGAGGAAAATACATAACTATTTCAGTGTGACATATCATTAAGTCTGTCTGTTTCTATATATTCACAGGATATATTCTTTTTTTAATGTATGGAAATACATGACTTAGAAAATACCTTAAAAGGCACAACTGAGGCATTCTCATGCTTTCTTCTATGTTTATAAACCAGAAATGCATTATTATAAGGGCAGAAAGTGGGAGAGCAGCTTCATGCACAGGTCAATATTAATAGGACACGGGGCAATGGTTTTAAAAAGATATTAAGATTAGACATTAGGGAGAAGTTCTTTATTCAGAGGGCAATGAGGCCCTGGCACAGGTTGCCCAGAGAAGCTGTGGCTGCCCCATCCCTGGAAGTGTCCAAGACCAGGTTGGATGGGGCTTGGAGCAACCTGGGATAGTAAAACGTGTCCCTGCCATGGCAGGGGGGTGGAACAAGATGAGAGTTAAGGTTCCTTCCAACCTAGATCATTCTGTGATTCTATGATTATGTTGCTATAAAATGGAATGTTACTTATCACTGTCTTTGCAGCAATTAGTATGAAAACAAAAAAATGCATGAATCTGATGCCACTTCTGTTAAAATTAATCCTTTTGAATGTGGCAGTTTGGCTGCTGGTCACTTGGTTGGAAGCCCATCAAACATGCTCTCCCACACCGGAGAAGGAGGAGGTGGAGGAAGGTGATGTCTGGTTTATCAGGGCTTTTCTCAGCAGTTCATTACCTCCCTGGCAGGGATAAAAGCAACTCATGCTTCTTTAGAAAGAAGCCAGGCCACCTGCAAGCATCCCAGTAAAGCCAGGATGCCCACAAGATTGTAGTGGGGAGGAGGAAAGGGGCAGCTCTGCCAGCAGGGAGCTGGGGTGGGTGGAGTGTTCCCCCTTTGTGATGCTGCCCCGGAACTCCATCACCATGGCAGCAAGGGACATCAGATGATGATGCTCTCCCTGCTGGCTTTCCCTTCTTGGATTCTTCTTGAGTGCTTTGTAACTATGAAAACATCCTTTTTCTCACCCTGGTGAACAGGTGGGTGGCAGTCACATTACCCCGTGTGTGGATTTGGGCCCATTTGAATGAGATATTTGCAAGATATCTTTAAAATGCAAAAAACCTTGGAGACAGGGCTTTAGATAAGAAAAAAGCAGAAGAAAGTCAGTGTGAATGGGGAATTAAAAGCACCAGAGTAGCAAACAGCCAAGAGGTAGACAAATTTTCTAGTACAAAAATATTTGTGTGTGTTTATCTACAACAGCAAGATGAATTTTTTTTTTTTCTCAGTGAAATAGTATCTTATAATAGTGAGGATCTGTTGAATTAGCTTTTCAAATAAAGACAGAGATAAAACTAGAGTTGATTTGAAACTTCAAATTCAAACTTTTTAAAAGACCTGAATTGCATACATCCATTTTGGTTGCACGGAAAACTCAAAAAGAATGTATCTGGAGAAAAGGAGGATTCTACAATATTTTTTTTCAGGCTCTATCCAAATTTTAACATTCTTCCATTTCCAGAATGCCCACAAGCACTGCTGATCCACCAAGATTTGCAAGAGACCATAAATCATCCCAAGTAGCCCAAGCCTGTGGGAGTCCTTTTCTTTGGCTTGGAATCTTCCAAGGCAGCTCATGAAATCTGATGTAAGTTTAACCTCAAATGAGGTAAAACCACTCTCTCTGCCATGGTTTCATACAGTGCTGAACAGTAGTCTGAAAAATCAGGTACTGGGGCATGGAGACTGGGGATTTGTTTTTTGAGCTTTGTTACTGCTGCTCTTCATCAACAAGGAGAAAACCTCAAATTTCATAATTTTTCTGTGTCAACTACTAAAAAAAATCTGCTTGAGAGTATAGTAACTAACTTGGCATTTAAATGTAAATGAAAACCCTACATGAGAAAACATTTCAAGACTCAAAAAGGAAGAGCTGAAATGCAAAATCCTGACAATCTTCAGTCTTTAACTGGCCTCATTCTCTCTCAATGGGCCCGAAGAGCCAAGCCCTGGGTGTACAGGAGAATGAACTAACATTGGTGACTGATTTTGCTTGTGGGTCTCACCCATTGATAGCAGAATTTTATCATATTTATCAAATACAAATTTATTTTAGTACCTTCCAGGAGATGTGGAGACAGAACAAAACCATGGCCCCATCATCCTGCCCAGGAGCCTTGCAGAACATCCTGCTGACCAGAGACGGTCCTGAAGACTTGAATACCAACCTCCTGCTTTGCCATGGGCAGCCATTCCCAGATTCCCGAGTGCTTGCCCTTGAGTACCCGCCCTACTACAGAACCTCTCACGTCTGTGTCTGCCCAGCCTCTCACACCCACACAGCGAGAGAGAGAGGCTCCAGTGAAGGCAAGGCTAACACTAAGCAGGAGGAGAAAGTGAGTTATTCAGCCACCTCCACAGGACATTTTCCACACTGCGGGACATATGAAGAGCTTCTTGGCCAACCACTCACATGTGGATTACATATATGGTTAAATTGGTTAAATACCTGTAAATTAGGCGACGTGAACTCACCATTAACATTTCCAAAAGGGGGAGGAAGGGAAGAAGAGAGGCAGGCTCATCTCACACCAAACTGTTACTCAAAATTAGGCCCTTAGGAACAAAATGATGACTTGTGCTCTGAAAACATAACTCAGAAGCAGAACTATCTGCCAGGAGGAGATACCTGAGGCAGCCCTGGCAAGGTCTCTCTCCCTTGAAACAACCTGGGGGCCCCAGACCTCTGCTGTGTGGGACACTGCTGGCTCTGGGTGGGATCTGTCCCACTGCTGCAGGGGACTGCTGTGTCCCCAGAGGCAGTGTGGTTCCCGACATCCCATCGTTTGACGCCTTAGCTCTTGGTCCCGTACATGTTTTTTTCAGAGCATCCCACTGAGTTCGGTGTTGAGCAAGAGGACAATTCCCTCTACAAGCCAGGAAGAGCCACCAGCCCAGCTCTCGGAAGCCAGCACCACTGCACGTTGCCTGCCCGTGGCCTCCTTCCCCAGCGGGCTCCCATGCCTGAACCAGCCCCTTCCCCCCAGTGGGTACTTTCCTTACTACAGGACAGAGGGAGAGATTTGCACTGGGTCCTTCACTGGGGTAGAAGGTCTGGAGACCAAAGAGGAAGCACAAAAGGGAGGACCAGGTGTTTGGAGTCTCCGTGCCAGCTGCTTGGTGTCCTGAGAAGAAAGCAGGGGGTTTGTGAATGCAGGCGTGAACGAGGAACTCTTGAAACCTACAACAACATGAAAATCTGCACGAATTTGAATAAAATAAAAAAATTCATTCTCTCAAACAAAACAACGAGTGATAAGCCAGACTGTGCAATGACAGCAGAGAGAAGCAGAGCGGGAACTGGGGAAATCCAATAAACTTTCTCTAGAGGTGAGGAAGAGAACTGTGCTTCTTCTCTGAGGCTAATCCCAAAGGCGAGATGCTCACTCGAGGGATGTGCAGCCATGGGAAATGGCCAATGGGAAAAAAAAAAAGAATTATTTAAATCTAAGCTGCTTGGAGGAATTAAACAGAGACATAATTTCCAGTAGGGATTGGGAAATACATTTCCTTTTCCCTCTCACTACAATCCTTCCATTGTATTACTGGCATCTGTTAGACCTGGTTACTGTGCACAACAGCCATACACAGGAGAAAAAAAAAATTATTTAAATTCTTCGTCAATATGATTTTTTGAACACATTTCCATTATGTCTGTCTTCATTTCACTTGCACAGTCAGTAATGAAAATACTCTTGATTACTTTAATATGTGCAAGTATGAGCTTCTATAAACATCAGTTTTGACTCTGGAAAACTGGGAAACAGCATCCAGAAACAATTTGGCATTGGTGAATCTTGACTGATTTACACCAGATGAGGATGTGACCAAAAAAGGTCAGCTCGATATTTTCTTTGCAGTTGTGAAATCTTGCAACAGCCTCTCCTCAGTGCCAACTATGTCACCTCCCTGAGACACCACACGAGTCGATGAAACGTGGGTCTGTCCCATCCCTGCACTGTGCACAGACAATTTCTGCTCAAAATAGATGAGTTTCCTCCAACCACTCAGGAAACCTCCAAGTGTTTCTGCGATGATTACACACTGCTGTGATAGTGTATTGACAGGCTGCATCCGAATGTACCAGCGTTGCCTATTTTCTCTTAAGGATGAAAGAAGCAAAACACATCGTATTCCACTGTTTCACATCTCCACAGTTAGACCAGTTTTCCCTGTGGTGGGTGTGACGCTGAGACCAGGAATGCTACAGCCATACAAGGTACACGATGGTTTTAATAACAATTTCTGCCACGCCGCACTTGAGTGTTTTTTGTCCAGTTGGGAAGGGATTTTAGTTGGATGCTGGAAACCAGCAGAGCTCCCAGACAGGAACTTTGATCCCAATCTTTCTTCTAGGCACTGCTCGGGATGAAGCGGTGCCTCACCCACAG
Source organism: Ptilonorhynchus violaceus (assembly GCA_013397565.1). Taxonomy (NCBI): domain Eukaryota; kingdom Metazoa; phylum Chordata; class Aves; order Passeriformes; family Ptilonorhynchidae; genus Ptilonorhynchus; species Ptilonorhynchus violaceus. Next base: position 942,022 of record VZRJ01000817.1, read on the forward strand.
GTTTTTAAAAAATGTTTAAAAATCTGGGGTCAGCCAAACTGGTGAAAATTCATCCGAATGTCCACACACAGCTGCCCCTGGAAACAGGAATGCACTAGAGCAGCTGGCACACCTTCTGCACCCCTGCCTCCCCACAGGCACCTTAGGACCATCCTGCCACGTTCCCACTGAAAAACAGGGCAAATCAGATTCCAGATGAACTAATTCAGACTGTGTGAAACGGCTTCTGGTTTTAAGCACAAAGAAGGCTGATGTCTTGGGTACGTTGAAAGAAAGCCATGCAAAATAGAGTGAGATTATCCAAACCCAAGGGATCAGGCAGAGGAGGGAAGGAATTCAGTCTGAAAAGCAGGTGTGGATTGTTCTGAGAATATTAAATTCAGCATTTCCATAAATTTGGCATATTAAAATACTTTGAACTATGTAGTATCAAATCCACAAATCTGCTTGATTTTTACTAGATAGAAATTAGCTGCTTTCAATTGGCTGTACTCAACAATTTATGGGAACAGCGAACATCAGAAATCAAGGATTTGGGAGATGAGAATATTACAAGTCTTATGCTTATGGACCAGAGAAGCCTAATTTTAATCAAAAGCTGGCAAATATCATATCATATATTGCCATCTTGTAATTGGAGCTGAGCAAAACTCATGATTCTAATGTATTTTCCATACAGCCTTGCTCAGAGGTAAAAAGGAAAGGATGGAGGGCAGTGTTGGAAGCTTCTGTGTTTCTCTCTAAGGTTTATTCTACTTTATTACTTTTCCACATAGTTAACATCCATGTACACAGGCAGCACATGATTTTTCTCAAACTGCTCTGTGGATCAGATTCCTGCCTTAGTGAGGACATCATGTACCTTCCCTCCAAAAGTGGTCCTAGTCAAACAGCTCAGCTCGTCTTTGTGTACTGATAATGTATTTCCTTTCATCTCTCTATTTGAAAAATTCATAATTACTGCCGTAAACCTTCAGTACTTCCACACTAGCGGTCCTCTGGAGTTTGAAAAACAATGCAATTACTTTGATGCATGCTGTGTAGTCTTCATTGATCTCGTTTAAGCTTTTAATCTCATGAATTCACAAAGTTAATTCATAAAACAAACCAAACAAACCACGGCAAAATATGCCCTTTAATAACAAAAGTGGCGATGATCACAGATGTCTTCGGGGATTTCTTACAACGTAGGTTCTTCTTTCTCAACAGTTGATGTCAGATTTCATTTGGAAATGGGGGAAAGGACTTAGTCACAATATTTGTTAATCTGTGTACCCCTAGGGAGAACCTACTTCAAAGTCAATAAAAAGACTCACAGAGACATGGCAGGGCATGGCATTTGCCTCTGAAATCAGGTACACTGCAGGCCTTAAGATCTAGACCCAGAGATTCCTAAAATCAACAAGAAAACTCCTTCAGCCTCAGCAAGGTGGAGCTTGGGCCTCCAGTCTCCCCCTCTGGAATAGAGCAGCATATTCCTTATATAAACCTGAACCCCACTAAATGCTGTTTTAGGGAGAAAACGAGCTCCTCAACATTCAAATCTATTGGGATGCACCCTGCCCCAAGGACTGGGGTTAGCTGGGCTCTCCTTTCTCTCCCAAATCCGGATTGTGTCAATGCATATGACTTAATAACTTTATTTTGAATTCTGTTAGAAACAAAGCTTTTGGCAAGTAGCATTTATCACAGAGGAGCAGAACTCAACATGAAACAAAGAAGCTTAAACAGGTTCCTGCCCAGCAACGTGCTGGGAAGGAATGGAAGTGAGTCATTAATAGGAAACAACTTGGCTTCTTTTCAGAACTGTATTTATGGCGAGTGACTAGAGGGTACCTTGAATATACACCTCCATGCAAATACCAGAACGTGCACATCACTGGGTAAGGCCAGGGATGGGGGAACAACACGGCTCCCCTGCTGGGACAGCCTCACCCTGGGTTCTGTGTTTTGCCAACACAATTTAGGAACCACAACAGAGATGGGGAACCGTGTTCTGCAAAGCAGGGAGAGGTTGAAGGTAGTGCCTGAGGGCTGAGCTGAGGGCTAATCATCAGCAGGAACGCGTGGAAATACGAAGGAATGAGGAAGCAAGGGATGTAAGGTCCAGCTATCCACAGGGAAACTGATGCAACAGGAGGGGAAGCAGCTGTGCTTCTGTCACACCTGGACCCTGGAATGGATTCCATGAGTCTGTCCCAACACACTGACATGTTTCTGTATCTACCTAGAGCTATATCCTAATTCTCACCAGAATGAATGTGTTTGGGCCTCAAGTGAAGTACCTGTCCACAGCAACTGTTCCCCAAAACATGAAAAGCTGGGATGGCGTGAAGGCACAGGCTGGCCCTGTCTGCAATCTTTTCCCAGTTAATGATGCAGGTGGGAAGGGACGATGAAAAAGCAAACAGCCTGCTGACCTACCTAATCTCCCATAAATCTATCTGTCCCTACCCCAGTGCTACCAGCTCCCATTAACTCCCTCCAGGCTCCCAGGCTGCTGGGGGCACTTTTGCCTTTCCCAGGAACGTGAACTGATGGGATTTGCAGGTGTGGGCGAGGCAGAAACGCCAGCACCTGATCCAAGTTATGCAGTCTTTGACTTCTGCAGCAATCATTAGAGTCTCACACGTGGAAAAATGCGTGTGCTCTGTATTTTAGTGTGCAGCCTTTTGTCAAGGCTGGTGTCCTTGGACTAATTTCTGCTACTGGTAAACACAAATGGAGAAATGCATCCCCAGGGACAGCCGAACATCAGGATCACCCGAGCTGTGGACTCCTCCAGACTCGTGTTTGAAATATATCCAACTGTGCAGGGGAAGGACTCTGCTCTGCTCTTCTGAGCACCTTCTCCTGTGTATGAGGAACAACTTCTGTACTGGGAGGGTGACTGAGCACCAGGACAGGCTGCCCAGAGAGGCTCTGGAGTCTCCTTCCCTGGAGATACTCAAAAGCCACCTGGACACAATCCTGAGTAATGCAGTCTAAGGGATCCTGCTTGGGCAGGCAGGTTGGACTAGATGAGTTCCAGTGGTCCTTTCCAACCTGAACCATTCCATGATTCTTGTGCATCAGTTACTGGATGGGGCACAGCCACCTGCATGACCATTGCCTGCAGTCTGGGGGGGAAAGTGGGCCACTTTCTCTTGTTATTTGCTGAGAAAAGATAATGCCAAAGCCTAGAGGTGGCACACAGCTGCTTCGGTTGCAATTACACCAAGGAGTAATCAGACTCCATCATGGCTTGTACTGAGCAAAATTATTAAAAGGCAAGCAGATAAAATGGAAATTCTTGCAGGAACAAGACCTGAAGGAAACTGGCAATGCATGCAAGGCAAAGGAAGCGTGGTGGAGAGTGAGAAGTTAAGCTTGCCTGGCTGACCAGAGCTGTGAAAATAGACACCAACCTGCCTGGGAGGAGACAGTGAGCTCTTTCCCACTCCAAAGCTCTGCAATGGCTGAGACATCAAAACCCCAACACAATATAAACCTAACAATAGGGTCTGACAGCTGCAGAGTGTTTGAACAACGCCTCAGATGGGAAGCTTGTGAAATCCTCTGTATCCCACAGGAGCATGGGAGTTGCAGCTTTTCCTGATTTCTCTGGCTGTATTTTCCCTTAAACCAGAGGTTGTGCTCCTGGTCCCATCACTTCGTTTCGAGGACCTGACTCACACCAAACAGCCACTAAGCTTTGGACCTGCTGCCTAAATACTCTCCTCTGGCAGCAGAGTGCTGATCACTTCCTTTGAAGGGCTCATTCTCTCCCAGCATCGTCACGAATGGGTGCTCTGGGTCACCGTGATGGGGTCTCACTCCAAGCAGCTGCCCCGTTAGCACCTGATGATGGCTAATAATAATGATTAATGAATCTTAATCTTCCTGTCACAATTCCTTTCTTTAATATTTATATCTGGCAGATGTACCCCCAAGGGAGAACTTGAGCTGCTAAGTATAAGTCTGCTATGTACAGCTGGTATTTTCTCCAGAAACTTTGAGGACATTCTTTGAAAGAGCATATTATGTGCAATTTTATTTTCAATTGTTAATGCTGTCACATGTCAGCAGAGAGAAGAATGTTTATTTTAGGTCTCCCCATTTGATGAAGCAAAAAAATTCCCTTAAATACCAACATTTTCCTGAAAAAAAAAGGATCTGATGTAAAGGAATGATTACACACTTAAACAACTGGCATTATCACAGAGGTCAAGCTCAGCTATGGATGCACCAATAAGCCTCCTAATTACAACAGGGTGTAATTTAAGGCATCTTTAGCTGTCAGTGATTTCAAATGTGTGCCATTTTCCAGTTAGATGTATGTGTTCAGCTGCTAAAAAAAAAGTCTTGTGAGGCACTTCTGGAAGCATAAACATTCAATTAAATGATCTGGTTGAGTCTTTATAATTGGGCTGAAGTCTGTTTATAACTAATTCATGACACAGCATAATTAGCCAAATGATTAATTGATAATTACTCTATGAAAACAAATTAATCACTATGTTTCCCAAATCAAGATTCTCTCTCTAAACCATTGGAAACCATTTGGCTCTGCTCTGTGATTGCTTTGATTTATTTCTAGTCATCCATCTACGTCCTGGCTATTAAATTTGGAGGAATCTCCTCCAGGCACTCAGCAATGCATTGTCAGCTGCAGCAATAGGCAGCATCAAAAACTTTTTCCATTTTTTTAACGTTTTATAACCCTCCCCAGACATGCCTGAACCGTGGCTGGCTGGATTTGGCTTCTTTGGCAGTGCTCTCACTTGAAAGTGGGAATGTGAATCTCATGATTACATTCATGTAAAGACTAAGAAAATGAGCAGATGAGGATGTGAAATACAAAATGAGCAGATGAGGATGTGAAATACAGAATCTGAAACATTCCTTTGCCTTCAAGGCCTTCAACCTTGGAATCAGAGTTTCCCAAATGAGTTGTTAAACCATGTGGGCACAGGGAAAGCCTGAACAGGTTGTAGGCAAAAAAAAGCTGCTTGCACAGTTGTGAGTTTTCTTCAGGAGCTGAAGTTTCCTTTGGGAAACCTGGCTCCCCATGTCCAGCCCATGTATGGACACCAGAGCTCACCCATCAGAAGGGTCTGGAGACGGCAATGGGCATGGAAGGAGCTTCACAGTCAAAACAGCCTCAAAACAGAATCATAGCATGATTTAGATTGGAAAAACCTACTAAGATCATCAAGTCCAACCAATAACCCAGCACTGCCAAGTCCACCACTAACCCACGTCTCCAGGCGCCACATCTACATCTTTTAATTCCTGCCAAGGATGATTACTCTACCACTTCCCTAGGAAGCCTGTCCCAGTGCTTGACAACCCTTCCAGGGAAGGAATTTTCCCTAAGAGCCAACCTAAACCACCCCTGCACAACTTCAGGATGTTTTCTCTTGCCCTAGAAGATTACAAATAGAAAAATAAATTTTCAAATGGCTACTAAACACTTTTATCTCTGCTTGTTCTCAGAAAGAGAAGGAAAATCCAAAATGCTGTAAGAGAAAGTGCACTGCCCGAAAGGGGAGTTGAGCTCTCAGGGAGCGTGCTGGTCAACTGGAGGAGAAAAGAGACCACGCATCAGCAGGGAGCACAAAAGTCCTGAAACTCACCAAAAGTGAGGGTTGTTCTGAATTTCCTGAGGAAAGACTGCAAAGGGCATGCTTACACAAGCAGGGCAGACAGATGGGGTGTAAAATCACCCATGGGAGGTGGTTGGATCTCATGACTCAGGTACAATGGAGATGTATCCTGCGGGTCTCACGCTGAGGTCCCTTTATTTAAAAGGAAGCTGACACTGGTAGGTGTCACAGGGCCCATCGGCTTCCTCATGCTCTAGGTAGGATTCATAGCAGCTGTAGAGTTTCAGCAGGGTAAGGAGCTTCAGTGATGTGCTAGAAACAAGGGCCGAGCCTGTTTTTCTGCTCGGATGCCCCAGGGACCCTGTGCCGATTGCCAGATTGCTTCCTGGATGAGAGCAGTAACTCGGCCATCAAACGTTTTTTACCCTTTGCATTCAGCTTTATGTACCCAAAGCTGCTCCTAATGGGGTGCAGATGTTTCTCAGACTGAGTTATCACAGAACATGGGCAGGGGAAGGAACTACTGAAAACTTCAGAGGACACGAAGGCAAATCACGGCACTCTTGAACCACCAGCAACGAAAATGTTGGGGAGAAAAAACACAAATAACCTTTTTTTTCCATTTTTCAGCCATCATTGCTACTGTCTCATGGGGGAAAGAAGGGACAGAGATGAGGACAATGCTTCTTACGGACAATTGAAGAACTCTGAAGTTTAATAACACATAAAAACACGCAGAAGGAAAAGAAAGGACACAACAGAGGCTGCAGGTCCAGGCTGAGGGTGAGCTGCAGTGTGAGCAGCAGCTCAGGTAGCTCAATCCTGGTCCCAAAGCTGCTAATTGCATTAATTGCACTAACTGTGAGACTTTGGGGACAGCAGCAAACAGCCACAGCACTACCTGCTGCAACTATTTCCCTCCAGGCTACCCGGGATCTGCCGATGAAGCCGGGATACCTGAGAAGGGACAGGGATGAGGTCACAGCACATCCAGGCACGGTGCCTACGGGGGCAGCTTTGAGATTTGGGTCACACCGACTAAAGAAAACTCCATGCAAGCAGCAAGCAGCTGAGGGGTAATAAAACCAGCTGAAAGTTTCTGCTTGCCTTCATGCACAGCAGGTCTGGACTAGTTTTATTTATATGATTTTTCACAGTTTTTCCACTGAGCAGCAGCAGCAGCAATGGATGGAGTGGAATGATCTTGGGATAATTTGGGATCAAGTCTTCTGACGTTTCTTCTAAGTCCCTCACTGGGAGCATTTTTCTACCTCCTGTCTTTCTTCTCTGCCTTTTTACAATCAAAATGCTGTGGTTTGAGAGGCAGGGCTGATGGGCTGGATACCACATGCCCGGTTGGGGGGATGCTGGGATTGGAAACAGGAGTTTTCTGCCTCCTCCCCACACAGCCCCAACCTACCCTTGGGAAGGCTCTCACTTTCCAGTGCCTATTCCTCACCACATGCTCACACAGCAGCAGTAACAAAAATTCAATCAGCTTTGGACTGACTCCTCTGGTGTTACTCCCCCTGATAAGGATAGGCAGAAAGCCAGAAAAATGATGCTGAAACTACTATTTAAAAAAAAAAAATCACATATAAAAACAAACCCAGAAAACACGAGAAGGTAAAAATATTCCATCTGTAAAAATGTCACAGTCCCAACTCGAAAGGGCACCGTCACCTTTGGCCCATTCAGACCAGCATCTGTTAGCTGGAACCTGTGTGCACTCACTGAATGGAAAATAATTGCATAGGTGATGAGCCAAATGCTGAAAATCACGGTCCTCACGGTGGCCTGGAGGCGTGGGAGAGCTGCAGCCGCCTTCACTGGAGAGGCAGGATTAGAGGAAACCCAAGAATAACCAGGAGCAAAACCATGGCAGGAATTTTAGGGGAAGAAAACAGCTTTTTAAACCATTGTGTAGTTGATGATGAGCAAGGCATATGTATTTAATGCTGAAATGAAATGGATTTAAAAGCCATTGTGAAAAAAATGATCTCAGCTGCTGAGTGCTGTGAAAGCTCCTCAGGATGTCCCATGGCTGGAGAGGGCTCATAGTCCCCACCATCACCTGCCAACTGCATCCCTGTCCCTGTCCCTGCCCCATCCTGGTGTCCCCTGCAAGCACCACAGTGTCACCACCTGTGTCATGCTCCTCCAAATTAGACAAAATGAAAGGAAAGGGCAGAAAGCAGCATTTGGTAGTGGGAGCAGAGCCTGTTTTTATCATTATTTAGGGCAAGAAGCTGCCTTTGAAAACAGAAAATGAAGGTTTGAATCATATCAAATGAGTGAATTACTGACTCCTGAGATGTGATGCTGCAGGAGAGCTCCAGCTCTTAGCCCCAGGGGTAGGACTGGCACAGCCTAACTGTGCCTGGACCCTTCCCTGTGAACAAATGGCACACTTTCAGGTTGGTAAAACAAATAACAGCTGGTGATGTCAAATGTTGGGAAGGGACAAAGATCCTTAGGATGGTGATAAAAGACTATCTTTATAGTTCATTAGTGCAGGGAGGCCAAATCGTGGTTTCCTCATCATCAGATTAAAAAGAAATAGGGATATACTTCCTTCCCCCACAGCAAGGAAAATACAGCTTGTGAGAAGCTCATTGATTCTTCCTGCTCTGCTCCAAGCAATTAGCCTGGTCTCACTGAACCCTTTTCTCTGTTTTTTTCCCCCAGACACACCAGTCTGGGGACACCCTGGCTGTGCTGAGACCCAGCAAGAACTGCAAGATCCTGCTATGCTCCGTATCCAAACAGACAGGGATTTCTCCAAGGTACCAAATCAAGGGGCCCGAGTGGGACGTGCCAACAGGACATGGCTTTTCTCTGTCATATTCAATTACAGTCTTCAGATGCAGTTGTAGCATTCGGGTCTGTGCAGAGCCTGAACTGACATCCTGACAGGAAAATTCTTTAACATCGTCCTGAATGAACGGGGTCTCTCCTGCTGTGCAGTCCTGTCTCAGTGCTGGTGTGCGCAGGTTAACAGCACCCTCTGCAGCCACCCCGGCAGCCACAGCTGGCAAAAAAAAACCCTCAGAGAGGCGTTTTAATCCTTCTTTCCCTATAAATGGAGACAGTTATTTTTGGATTCTCGTTAAATTAAGATAAACTCACAGTTGTGTTATCAGCTTAATGTAAAGCCCATCAGATATGAAGTCCTTCATCCCTGTTCGGTGGATCCAGGCTTCAGCTGGGTCTCATCTGTGGTGAATCTGTGATGCTCCAGCAGCTGTGGCCATGGATTGGGACTGAAGCATACTGGAGCAAAGTCATCTATGGCAATGGGTACTTTAAAGATCCAGGAAAACTCTAGTACGTTTAATTTCTTGTAGTAGTGCTTGCCTGGAAATAAAATGTTAAAAGTATTCCAGTTAGCCACAAGCAAATAAAGTGTTGTTTTGCAAGATATAGAGAATATGTTATCTAAAAACAACGAAGATTGCTCCATGTGTTGCAATTTAGCATTCAAGCAATTTTACATGGTTTTATAGAGCTGGAAAAATCTTTAACCACTAAAAAGAGACTCTCCCTTAGCTGAACGACTAAAACAACAGTTTGTCTTCCCCGGTGCCTCAGAGGGGCTGTGTGTGTTTCTGACAGAGACAGATGTACCCAAGGGGGAGTAAAGCAGAGATCTGGAGGGAGGGCAGTCGGCGCAACTGCTCCAGAAACACCGGCAAGAGGCATTTCAAGGGTAGGTAGTTTATCCCATTTCCTTTTGGTGGCACTGTCGGCCCAAATATTATCAATCATCAACTCCAGGTCCTTGGGAGTCTAGCATCCTCCAGGTATCAAAATCCGGCTCTTGGTGCTGTGGGAAATGTATTGCAGGAAATTTTTCTGTTGCTTTCATAGATTTTGGAGGAAAGCGTTGATATATGCAACGGGGTAATTACTCAGCATTGCCTCTGCGACAAATATCCAGGCTGGACCTGAAGTTTTTCTGCATAACTTCCTTTTGGTAGTGGTCACAGTGACGGTGTCCCAGAATGACACCAAGGATGCACAGGAATGAGCCACTGGCAAAAATAACACATTTTGCAGAATAAACGTTTCCTTGAGCTTTGGACAGATGCCACAAGAGCACCACTCAGACCAGATCCGGCCTCTGATCCACAGACTTGTGGAGTGAAAAGCTCTAGAAGGTGCACACAAAAGCCCAGCTCCTGCTGTACAGCCCAGCAGCCTTAGCTGTGAGGAGCCCATCGTGGGGACATGGGTGCTGAGGCATCCCCGTGTCCCATGGCAGCACCAAAGCCAGCGGGAGATGTTGTCCGGCAGGGAGGTGACCCTTTGCAGCACCCAGGCTGTCAGACCCAGCTGCCCGGATGGCAACGGACCACGTGTGACGAGAAAATGCGTTTGCCAGCATTTCACTGACTGGTTTTTTCCCTTTGAAATACTTGTCGCAGCTTCCCTCTGTTAAAGCTCAGAGAAAGCCGGGCTCTTTGCTCCAGAGTGTTTGCTTTCCCTGTTTATCCAGGAGATGGGCGATTCTGAATGGGACAGCCCCTCAGTGAGCACCGGGGCAGGTCACGCACGTGTCTGGGGGGAAGGAGCCACAAGCAGGCATTTGTTCTTGGGGCATTCCTCATCTTCAGGAGCTCCTGGAGCCAAAATGCACAAAGACACATCCAGCTGAAGGTGCAGCACTCTCCCCTGCCCGACTGGCCTTCAAGGAGCCTCCAGAGGGACCTTCCTGGAGTCCTGTTTATAATGTCAGATAATTGGCAAGAAGAGGTTTGCAAAGGGTGAATGCCTCAGACACAGGATTCCTTCAGCAGACCCAAGGCTCTGCTCCCCATTTTCCAGTCTTCACTCTACTGATTTTTCCATTCCAAGCCCTTCCCAGCTGCTGCCTTGATTTTTCCTCTCACTACAGTGATGCTGCAAGACCTTCCAGAAAGGATGAACACAAATTCTTCCTATAGACTGCACAGTGAATTAATGGAGCTTAAATAGGACATTGTGAGCAGGGAATCAGTGAGACTGCACACAAACAAAGGATGCTTCTCCATTAACACAAATGAGAAACTGTCTCACTGTGCCAGTTCAATCAAGTCCTTGCCCACAAAGCAGTGGTGTTTGCTTCTCTCATGTAAATTTTCCTGCAGTTTTCAAGCACCGTGATTGGTATTTGCAACCTTGAAATCTCTGTTTAACTGTGTTGTTTGCCATCCCTCTTCCTGGTGTCATTGATTGCAGAGAAGTTTCCATGCAAATAGGGTGTTCACCTTGTAAAATTAAGCCTGCTCCTCCTTCCCCCATTCTGAGTTTCTGCTCCAGCCCAGCTGGGCCTGGCAACCCGACAAAATCCCTTTCCTGCCATGGGATAATAGTAAAAAAGGTGGAAGGATGTTTGAAGGGGTAAACACAGAGGAAACTTTTTCACTGAAGACAATCATAAACACACACACAACTCACAACATTTAAATCAAATTTTAGGACTTAAATACTTTAATTACTTGAAATTACTGAAATTTTCAAGGCAATTTACAAAAGCCAATGTCCAAATTGCCATTTATTTTTCTAGAGAGTTAGACATCTAGCTTTCATGAGCTGAAAAGAAGGCTTTATTCTAATTTGCAGTTGCCAGTGGAGTTTGTGTGAGGAACTCTGCCTCCACCTGCTGCTATTCCAGATGTGGTGTTTAGCAAATGCACGTAGGCAGCAGGGATTTGATCACATGAACCTGGAGCTCAATCTCACCTGGGCAGTCTCTGCCTGGTGTCCGACTTGACACAAGGCCTGAAAAAAAGCGGGGATTATTTTACCCAGATGTGGATTTCTGTAGTGGGAATGTGAACACTTGACCTTAGGTTCCCACTGGATCACAAGCCACAGCTCATCTTAGATGCCCAAGGGGGCTGCCATGGCCAGCTCAGGCAGAAAACTGAGAAGGGAAATGTAAAGCTCAAAGGGACAAATCCTGTCCCAAGTGTTGAGAAGATTCCTCCTGGCCACCAGCCCTTTTCCCAGGACCTTCTCAAGTCTCAGCCCTGCAGCCCTGCACCTGCCTCCTGCCTCCACATCCTCTTCCTCTCCCCTTTCCTCCTGCTCCTGGCCCTGCTTTAGCTCCAGTCCTCAGCTCCCCTCCACTGTCAGAGAGGACAAGACAACAATCAAAGCTGACAAATATATCTTAGGTTAGGGCTAGACACTTCTTTCAAAGATTTTTCCATGTTTCTACTGATCTTTTCAAATAAAAACTAGCTGAGGCTCAAATTTTCACATTCATGTGTTTGAACAAATGACTTGGTTTTCTGCTTGAAGCATTAACCCTTGTTCAAGAAATGAAAAACAGAGAGGACATGGTAAACTTCCAAGGACTTATTTTTCCATCAGGAGGTCACTGTCAGGGAGATAACATGTGATTTGAAGTATTTTGGGGTTCAGAAAGAGAGTTTGGATAGCCTGGGCAGAGCTTTTCCATGACAGGCAGGCTGGCAGGCAGACAACGCACCATCTCCCCTGCAGCATTTTGGTGTGGCTGTTCCAGGTGCTTTGCTAATGGAATATGGAGCTCCCTGAACTTGCCACTTGCTTGTATTCTCCAGAGACATTCTTGTCTAACCATGAAAAAAAGCTCCTCCCTGCTCAACCACTCTTTCTCCATGCCCCAGTTCCCCCTGTGGCAGTGTGCAGGATCTGACACGTATGACAGCAGGTCATGAGAGCCAACATTTCCTAGAGAGGTCCCTGAAAGTTTTTCCCATGACCATCACATTGCTGTTGCAGCAGCACACCTTGGACTGTTCCATCCTGCTCTGGTTGAACATCAACCCGTCCCTTGATCTCCTCTTTGGCAGCCCTCCCTCTTCTCTGCCTGTAATAAAACTAACATGAAATGGTGGTGCTGGTGACAGTGTCCCTGAAGTGCCCCTGAAGGGAGCCTACAAGAAAGATGGAGAGAAATTTTTTACAAGGGTGTGTTTCACAAGGGATTGACAGGACAAGGGGGAATAGCTTCAGACTGAAAAAGGGTAGGTTTTGATCAGACATTTGGAAGAAATTCTTTACCGTGAGGGTTGCAACAGGTTGCCCAGAGAAGCTGGGGCTGCCCTGTCCCTGGAAGCGTTCGAGGCCAGGTTGGATGGAGCCCTGAGCAATCTGGTCTAGTGGAAGGTGCCCCTGCCCACGGCAGGAGGGTGGAATGAGAGGATCTTTAAGGTCTCTTCCATCCCAAACCATTCTGTGGTTCTATGATGTGACCATGACGGGTGGTGGGGCTGAGCTGAGCACCGTGAGCTGTTGATGGGGCAGTCAAAGCTCGGAAACTTGTTCATGGCTTTGGGCAAAGTGCTCCACTCAGGCTCATTAGCAGCACAACCACATGTTGCCTGCCTAGCTGCCTCTGCCAGGGACACTTCCTGCTCCTCCAAGGTGTTATCAATAGCTGCTGTGAGGAAAATGAACCCGGGCAATGGGAGCAGGAAGCACAAGTCACAGCTGGCTGTCCCCTCCTGGCAGGAGAGAGCAGAACACCTTTTCTGCCATCCTGGAGCTGGTTTTCACAGCATTGCTCTGCTCTCAGCTTCAAGCATGTCCTGCTGAGCTGGCTCATCTCAGCCAAAACTTCCTCAGCTTGTGGGAGGGTCAGCCTTGCCTGGGTGCAGCTTGCCAGGCTCCAGATACTGCTGCTTCTCCTGCTCTCCAGAAACTGAGGCAGAGGAAGAGCTCGGTATGGCAGACAGGGCTGCTCATGGCTCTCAAGTAAAGATGCTGGATGGTGTTTGGGAGCTACTCGTGGAATGTCTGCCCTGACTGCTGGCTGTGCTCAGCCAGGCTGGGATCTGGGGGGATAGGTTAGATGTAACTGGGAAATCTCCTGGTGCTCTTGGCTGAGGGCAGTCAGTCCCAGGAGGTCTGTGCAGCACCATGGAACTGCATCAGCTGGGTCTTGCCTGTAGGTCTGGAGATACACCTTCCCATGGGACATCAGCTACTTCAGGCATTTGTCAGAAGGGTTCTCTATATAAAAATAGATAGATAGATAGATAGATAGATAGATAGATGTGATAGATGTAGATATAGATATAGATATAGATATATGATGAAAAGAACCAGAGGATTCCCTTCACTGCCTAATTCTTCCTGGAATGCTTCTCCTCCAGTAAGCCCTACCCAGGTCCTGGACAAGGAAGGGCAGAGAAGAGCTTTGCAGCTGTTCATAGTGGGGCCCTCCATGCCTGTTTCTGGTGTGTTTGTAGCCTCTAATTCATCTTCCATGCACATTCCTGCAGAGCAAGCACTCATGTTTTGCTGTCCACAGAAAAAGGCTTGTTTGGTATCTCCTGGAGGGGAAAACTATTTCTGCTATGTGGCCCCTGACATGTCTTCCCACAGCCTGGATCTGTCTGGTTGCTGTACCCATGAAGTTGTCCTCTTATCACCACTTACACATTGCTTCAGGCTGCTTGTACGTTGCTTTTTAACGTACTGGGCTCTGCTAATGCAACTCAGCCCCTCAGAGAGACACTAAGCATTAGACCCTGGTATCAGTGACCCTGGCTGCAGCAGTGAGGTTTAAGGTCATTTTACTTGTATCTTGTCCAGCAGCTTAAGCCATTATGTGTTACTAAGAGGTTAATATTTAAAAGGAATTTAAAGGGAATATTTAAAGGGAATTTAAAAGTGAATTTGAAGTGAAATGCATCCTAGTCCAGAAATCGTTTGCAGATGGATAAGAAATTAATAACCCCTTTTTATCTCTTAACATACTCCATCCCTGCTGAGTTGATTCTTTCATTCCCAGAGTAGTTAAGTGTGAATCTACCACGAGTCCCTGAGTCTGCCCCAGTTCCTTCACTGCAATGCTCTCCCAGAGAAAATACACAGCTTTGGGTAAGACAGTGGTAAATTTCTTTCCTTTTATCAGTAGCATTATAAACCTGCTGTGGAAAGGATGTAAACTGGTCAAAAGAGTGGGGTTCTGTAAAAAACAATGGGCTCAGGGTTGAGGAGGAGGCAGAATCCAGAGTGTTCAGGATGACACAATCTCCCTGCTCCCTCTCTTGGCAGGAGGAAGAGAATTCCTCATCCCTAATCGAAACCACACTCATCTATATCCCTCTGATCAGCCCCTGTGAGAGGCTACAAGCCCAGGCTGGGATTCAGAGCAGCAGAAAGCATGGATTCCTTCCCAGTTTTCCATATGTCACTGCTGCGTGTTACCAGTAAAAGGAGACGTTGTGCCAGCTGGGAGATGGAGGTGCGTGCACAGATAGCAACAAACAGTTGACAGTTCTTGTCACAACTTGACAGTGCCAGGTGGAGATAAGAGCCCCGAGCCTCTCAGCCCATGGGCAGGATGTGGCAGCATGCTGGAAAGTACTTCTGAGTGCAAAGATGCCCCTGCCAGTGCCACTGCCCAAAAGCAGCTTTGCTTTAGTGGTCCCAGCTCACTCCAGTATAACAGCAGTTTGGCAAAATCATGGAATTGTAGAATCCTAGAATGGTTTGGGTTGGAGGGGACCTTAAAGGTCATCCAGTTCTGACTCTCTGCCATGGGTAGGGACACCTTCCACCAGACCAGGCTGCTCAAAGCAGCAGAAGGAGCAACAGCAGCAGCACAGGTTCACCTGTGCATAACCAGAGAGGTACCACAGCCTGGCTGGGAGTGACTCCCCTGCTCCCAGTCCATAGCTGGCACTAAGGATAAACTCTCTTTTCGAGTGGCAGCCACTACACTTTAGGGGCACACACCCTCCCAAAACACAGAGGAGCAGGGCACTGAGAGACTGAGTGATCATTGACCACCCCAAGCTTGCACACACGTCCCTGCCCGCACTGGGATGATCCATAGGGTTGTGGGCACTGCCATGGGCAAGAGCCTCGAATGTCCTGCACCCCTGGGTGTGTCCACACCTACACCTGCAAGGGCATCTCCGTTCAGCTCTGTCCATCCCAGCCTCCCTCCTCTAGGCTGAGTTGTTTACAATAAACTCCCCATAACATGTGGTTTCAGCTCCAGGTTCAGTGTTGCACACAGACCGTCCAGTATTCCCCTTAGTTAGCAGATGTTCTGAATTTGGCATGGAAATGTGTTACTCGCAGTTAAAGAGAATTCATATGATTAATGATTAATGCTGCTATCTGAATAATTACCTCATTCAGCCAGCTTTTCTTTTGGCTTTTCAAGAAAACATGCATAAAAAATGAGGACAATATCCTTTTCCCATGTTACTGTACATGTGGAATAATATTTCTTCTAAAAAGGAGAAAGCAAATTTGAGAAAACAAATAAATAACAAGTTTCCACAGTGCTTGTGCACACATGTTCTCTCCAACATTTATCCAGGACCATAGTTCCTCCCCGAAATCCATTGGAGACCTGGTGCTTGAGGAAAACCCTCCTTAAGGAGAATGTGCATTGTTATATGCATTGAAAAATCTAAAGTTTCAGGTGTAGATTATCTGAGCTGATAACCATGCACACAATATTAAGTTTCTATAAGCAATTTCTAGACAAAAGCTCCCTTCAGCCAACTCAGTGATAAGGTTTCCTGTGTATATCTGCATGCACATAAGGGAACATTGTTTTAAGGTCTTTTTGTGGAATATATTAGTCTACCAATGGAAATTAAAATATAAATTATTTAAGAAAAAAATTTAAAGACTTATATTTTCAGCCAGTGTTTTGGCATTCAGGATTTCTTGAACTCATGAACTACCAACATTTTCTGTAATTACCAGAACATGTAGACAAAATACATTGCAACAAAATCCAGTCTTGTATTTCAGGAACACAGTGTAGTAAACCTCATGCCAATCTTTTTAGAAAGCCTCCAAAACTGATCCAAGGAACTGCTATCTGCAGAAATCTGGCCTAGACAGAATAAAATTTGCTTTGGGCTGTAGCATAAATGACAGCCAGATGAGACAGATGTATACACACAGTGGCCAAGGGCCAAGACATCTTTTTTTTCAGAGCAGTCATACCCATGAAGTCCAAGAGGACTTTTCTGATGGAGTTGGTGAGCACAAGGAGAGCTGGTTGAGGACCAGAGGGATGTCCTGCATTGAGTGGCCGGGTGCTATTCAGGTGTAAGACATCAGATTTACTATTTGAAAGTGCCACATAAGAGGCACAACAGCCAGGTTGGGCTCAAGATCAGATATTCACAATTCAAGAAAGGGAGCCCAGCCTTCAGCACCAATCAGAAAGGCATGTTAGGAATTCACAGAAAAGGGTTTGAGATCAAAAAGGAAAATATCTTTATTCTGCTGAGTGGTTCTCTCCTATCGCTTGTGGTTCTCGCTGCACAGTTCAAAGACTTTAAACACAAATTATGGAGGAGGGTGAAAAGGAGCGTCTTGCATGGAAGCAGAATAAACCAGATCTGGAATCTTGACTCCGGGAAAGCCAGGACAGAGGGAGAAGCAGGTAACAGATGTATAAGAAAACTATGAATATTATGTAGAAGGAATGGTGTAGGAGGGCAATTGTTCACTGCTTGGCAAAATACAGAAATTGGGGTTATCTCCCAGCAAGATAATACAGAAACTGCGGGTATCTCCCGAAACGATGAGGCAGTGTGATTTCAGTGTCGTGAACGGAGATGCTTTTCAATTGATTAAGGGTGTAATACTCTTTGTCTCTGTACTTACATCCTCAGTTTGAGAGTTTACACGACCTCCCCCAAATCCTTGGGGATTTTCCTTCACACCGAGCCCCCGTCCGCGGCTGCCTGCCCAAGGACCGATGCCGCTCCTCCCGCTCCCCGGTGCGAGCGGCGCCGGGGCGAGGCGCAGCCCGCTCCGACCCCCATCCCCCGCCGGACGGACCCCGGCGCT
>VZRJ01000817.1:959500-1000230 GCA_013397565.1 Ptilonorhynchus violaceus
TGAGTGATGCCGTGAGCTCGCGTGGGGAGGCGGCGGAGGGGGCTCGGGTGCTGTGCCTGCGGTTAGAATCCCCCGGGTCGCCCGCGGTCTGTGCCTCCGCCCGGCGTCCCCCACGGTTTGATTTGCTTTGCTTTGCTTTTCTTTGGCTCACAAGTGCGGGTTAATCCCACTTCCACCGGCGGGATACTTAAAATTGAAGTCTCAACGAACGTGTGATGCTGCTGTGCGGGGCCGACTTGCACAGCCCTTCGCATACCCCCGGCCCCCGCCGGCTCCCCCGTCCTTGCCCCCGTGGTTGGAAGCGCTGCCGGGCTCGGAGGGGACTCGCACCAGTCAGCCCGGGGTTCCCCATCTCCCCATCCCCGGGAGAGGCACTGCCGAACTCTGACCGCGCCGTCCCGTCGCGGCCACCGGGCTAATGGCCAGGCCAGGAATCGATCCTGTCTGTTGGGAATTCCGACGGCAAACACCGGGAAACAGGTACCAGAAAGGCAAGGAAACCAAACGACCCGTAGAGGCGCCAGTAACGGGACAAGGTTTACAGAACTGAGAGATGCCCAGTGGGTTTGCCAGCTGAGAGGGTGACCAGCTCCGCTGTCCCCGGGGGCTGCAGCGGGATGGAAGGTCCAGTGTGTCACCAGCCGCCACAGAGCAAACCTCAGCCCAGGTGACCCCTCATACCTGACACAGGAAGGGGTGTGAGGTGGCTCACGGGTGTGCTGACAGATGAGGTTAATAAGTTAGCTGACTAAAAGCGCCAGAACCTCTGCCAAAAGTTTGTGTGAGCAGCTGATCGTTAGGTCTCTGTACCCGCGGCTGCTCTCGCTGCCCCACTGACCCGTGCACACCCCTGGGAATGGGACAGGATGTCCCGGGGGGTGAACAGCCACCAGTGCTCAGCAGCGGTGACAGCTGAGAGTTTTCATGCATAGCACTAAACCACGGGTGGCCTCACGTCCAGGGGGAGAGGGGACATTTTTTAACACATTTTTGAGTAAAGTCATAAGGTGTCGACCAAGGACATGATGCTTTTTCAGTACTAATCCACTGTGAGTGAGGAATTTCAGGTAGTCCCCAAAGCACTTGTGGGCACTGGTTTGCACAGAGACTTGCTGCTGAGGAGGCATCACAAATTACCCACCATCTCCACAACCCCTAAAAACTGCCAGTGTTGTTTGCAACAGACACACAAAACCATATCCTGGCCATGGCACACAGGTGTTCCAGTCTCCTGGAGAACAGGAAACCAAACTGTGCTCTGTCCTGACATGAGAGCTCCTGGCAATGAGCAGCATGGGTAGATGGGTAGATGGTAAGAGAGAAAGGGCCAGTTTCTCCCCAGAGAACCATGGGGAATAAGGCTGGATGGCACTGTAGAGTTTAATACAGAGCAGGATCCTCTTTATCTGAATCATTTCTGACAGGTGTCTCTATAAAGGATGAGTAGTTCACAGGTCCTGTTAGTAGCCAGCTCTAGGACACCTCTCTCTGAGCCAGGAGAAAGAATTTCCTAGTGTCTAACAGGAATCTCACCATTCTGAGGCTAAAAATTTGTGTGAGCTTACAGGAGTGCCAAAGGGGCTGGTCTTGGACAGGGCATACGAACAAAACACCTCCTTCTCCTTCTCAGGTGCCCTTGAGATGTAAAGCTGGAGTCCAGGAGAGTGTACACAGAAAAGTGTTTAAGCTCAGCTTTTAACTGTTGTCAGGGACAAGGCACTGTGCTGTTCATTGCTCTGGCTTGACCCCTTACAATTGTTCCTGTGGAAATCTCTCCTCTAAACCCATTGCATCCTGTCCTGTCACAAAAGCTTCTTCAATGTTTTGCATAATAACTTTGCTTTCATCCCCAGGAATTGCCAGTGTGGTTGCCGGGCATCCCCTGGACACGGTCAAGGTAAAATACTTTGAACTGTGTTCAATGTCACCACCCAAACCCCCACCAACTCAGACCCTCTCTCTAGGTGATGCTTTAAAGGACCTTTGCTTAGCCCAAAGGGGAATTTGAAATGTTTTCATAGACTTTTTTTCCTCTCCAATGCTCATTTTGAATGCGAAACTAAACGAACTGATCAATGCGAGTTCCTCTGTGGAGAATTAATGCTGAAAATTAACCTGGCCTTACTTAATGTGTGATTCACCAAACAGTTCTGCCAATGTTTTATTGAACTTTGCCACAGACTAGTATTCAAAGGGCAATGAAAGAACTGTATTTGTTTTGCTGTAAGCACATTTTTATATGTTTTCCTAGTGCTGGAAATGAGGGCAGAGTGCTTAAATTGTTATCCCAGGGCTGTGACACACAGTATTTATGATTCCTACAAGATAATTATTCCTCTAACGGAAGGATTTAGAGAAGTTAGAAGGTATTTGTCAGCATGATGCAGACAAGCCCATGCACAAACCAGTGCATCATGACTCAACCAAGTTGACCATCCCTACAGATGCAGAGATAGAGAGGAGGATCCTGTTCCTCACTTCAGCTTCTCTGCCCTTGTTGGGCTTGTTCAGCCTGAAGGATAGAAGGATCCAAAGAGATCTTATTGTGGCCTTCCTGTACTTGAAGGGGGCCTATAAGAAAGACACACTTTTTAGCAGGGCCTGTTGCAATAAGACAAGGGGTAGTGGTTTTTAAAGAGAATAGGTTTAGATTAGATATAAGGAAGTTTAATACAAAAAAGGTGGAAAAACCCTGGCACAGGTTGCCCAGAGAGGTGGGGGGTTGCCCCATCTCCAGAAACATTCAAGGGCAGATTGGATGGGGCTCTGAGCAACCTGGTCTAGTTGGAGGTGTCCCTGATCACTGCAGGGAGGTTGGACTAGACGACCTTAAAAGGTTCCTTCCAACCCAAGCTATTCCATGATTCTGTGATTCCGCGTGCCCTGATCTGGTTCAAACCTGGTTGCTGGCACCAGGCAGGGCTGCCAGTTGTGGCAAACCCAAAAGCCACTGGTCCTGTTTGCACCCTAAAGACCTCTGGAGCGTGATGCAGAGGCAGGGCCCAGCATGGCCCACACCACATCCCTTCCCAGCCATCACAGCCATCCCCTTGCCCACAGCAGGCTCTCCTGCGGTCAGGAGGTGGCTGGCCAGCCCTATCCTTTCTGAGCTGCTAAAGTGGTACCAACCCTAGGAGAATCCCTGTGCAAAGCTGGGTGCAGACCCCATGCAGGAGGAGCCACAAGGCTGCCCACACCACCCCAGCCACGGGCAGGGCATGGGCAGCAAAGGCAGGCTCTGCCCAGGGCTGCCAGGGCAATCCCCATCTCAGGCATCAGGTCATGGCATCATTGCCAGGTTTGGGCGAGTTTGGCAACGAGAATCCTGCTGGGAAACATCGAGCTTCTTGGATGCCAAGAAAGAGCAAGCCCATCCTTCAGTGCTTATAAAGACAACTGTCAGGCTATCCCCTCTGTCGCTCTCAGCTTTGGGCAAGGCTTTGCCTTGGGAATACCAAGTAGGCAGACTTGTTACCTTTCCAAATGTAGGAGCAGGGAAGTGGAAAAGAGAGTTTTTACACAGCACTAAGCCAGCAAAGGGGCTGCTCAGCAGCATCTGCAGCCTCCAGGGGATCAGGGGTCCTTCCCCATCTGTGGGAGGAGGCAGGATTGAATGTAAGACTGTGTGGGGTAAGAGGCACCTACACCACAGTTCCCACCAAGCAGGCTTCCTCCTTCAGCCACCTCTTCCCAGCGTTGCAGCTTCCATCAAACACCAGCAGCTGGTTTTTCCTACACCCTTGCAAAATGCTATAAGTTCTGCCTTTACTCACTTTTCATCCTACCCATTGCATTCATTTCCCAAGAACTTTCTTCAGCTTCTGGGTGTCACCCAAGAGCCCTACCTAATCAAAACGTAACAAAAAGGAGAATTTTCCAGAGGAATATCCTTACTGGTAGTAGCTGACTTTGTCAGAGATGCCAGCAGGGATTTCAGTGCCGGATGTTAACAGATTAGCTAAGGGACATGTGTGCCACAATCACCAGATTGTGAGCACATTCAGTTGCCCTCAGTTATTCAAAAAATATATTAACCTAAACCTCTAAATACCTGGTTACTGTGTAAAAGAAAAAAACCCATGGAGACAAAGTGGAAATGTCTGGGCTACGTGTTCAGGCTAAGCCGGAAGGGAACTCAGGGCTGGGCACCGCGGTCACCCTGTCCTGGGTCACGCTGATCTGCTCAGGGTGCAGCCGCCTCCCTGCCAGTCCCCCAGCCCCACAGTCCCCGGTGTGAGTCACGGAGTGCCCGGGCTGCACCCACGGGCTGGGCCTGCCCGTGCTGCGCAGCGTGAGCCGCGTGAGCCGCAGCAGCATCTCCGTGCACCGGCCTGTTCCGAGGGCTCGGGAATCACCCTGCTTTGGCTGCCGCCTCCTCCGCGGCCTCTGGCCAGCCCTGGAGCAGAGCGGGGATGTTGGATGTGTGCAAACAGCTGCAGGGAGCCACCCCGGGGTGAGGGGTGAGCCTGGGGTGAGCCCAGGGTGAACCCAGGCTTCGGTCCCTCCTGCTCCTGCCGGGGTCCCACCGTGGCACCGGCAGTCTCTTGCAGGGCTCTGGGCCAAATGATTGTGCCATTCAACCTGCTGTTTGCCATCCAAAGCTCCCACCAGTCATGAACTCTGGTGGACACACATTCCTTTGGGCTTGAAATTCTCAAATAATTTCCCGCTTCACCCTGGCGTAAATCAGGGCTGAGCCAGTCGAGGGGATTGGACACTGTCCCTCCACTGCAGGTTGGCACTGTTCCTCCAGACTTCATTTGCTAGCACTAATGCTGGTGGATATTGTCAGAAATGCTGTCCCCATTCCCTAAAAACATTCCCAATGGAGCATGTGTGAGTGTCTTCCCATAAAAAATGAGCTCCGGCCTCAGCCAAGATGAAGCTCCATGTGCTATGAAGTGAAATGTGTTTCCACTTCCTTGCACACCGCTAAGCCCAAAAAATGCATCCCATGTTAGGATGTTTCTAGTGCAAGCTTGTGAGCAGCCTGAATAACAGATGATGTAAATAAATTCTATTTTTGAATGAAGTATGGAGAATTTCTGATATTGCGCTGAATTATTTTAGCTCCATTTAGTATTTCTATGCCTTAAAATCCACCTTGAATCAGAAGGGCCCCAGAAGTCTCCCAGGGGAGCTCACCTCTCCTCTCTCCATTAACACATCCCAGCCTTCCCTGAGAGTCTCCAAACGGAGGGGAACACATCAGTCTCCAATTTCCACACAAATCAGGCCCTTGCCAATGACAGCACTGTGCACCAGGAGCCTGCTGTGCTGGGTCGGGGTGGCTGGTCCAGACTGGAGAGCAATTTGACAGTCATCGATTCCAGATGTTGCAGAGAGCTTCAGACAGAGATCCTGCTCAGCCTTGCTTCTGGCAAAGTTCAAGGGGGTGGATGCACATATATCTTATTTTATTGCTCAGTTTTCTTTACGACTAAGGAAGGACTTGCTCTCAAAGCAAAGTACACATTGTTTACATAGCATGAGCTTTCCTTGGGCTGGAAGCATGGGATTTTAATCACCTTTTACGAATGTTTTTTGCAGACTCGTTTGCAAGCTGGACAAGGATATGGAAATACACTCAAGTGTGTTCTCACTGTGTACAGAAATGAGTCTGTAAGTACTTCATCTTACTTTAAATGTGCTGGTAGAAAGTGCAAGTCAATAAATAGATAAATACATAAAGCAATTGTACAAAATGCTGATGACACCAGAAGTTATATGAAGACCAATAAAGTTGGTGTAATTGAGCCTGCAAATCCCTCCAGCTTTCTCTTGCTTAACTCTAAGTAACCCTCTTGGCGACTCCTATAGGGAAAAGACAGATCCTTGGCATGGAATGATCAGTGTCTCTGCCTGGGTTATGGTGTTACATCCACAGTGGCTCTTTTGCCTGATCCTGCTGGCAAAGGTCTCCCAGAGGGATTTTGCTGACTTTGGTGAAGCCAGGACAGATGCTGTCCATACAAGGGACTTCTACTTGGGTTGCTGTGCTTTCAACCATATCCTATATTCTGCACGATCTTTCTAAGTCTTCAGCAGCACGAACTAATTTCCTTTGCTCAGCATGGGCAAACAGTTGGTTCCAGAAGACATCTGCTACTTGGATTTGCATTTCATCCCTGTCTATGGCAGCGGATTGGAATGAGATGATCTTCAAGGCCCTTTCCAGCCCAAACCGTTCTAGGATTCTGTGATTTCTGGCCTGACAGACAAGCTGGGGTTTACACCGCTCAGTCCTGTTCAGTCTCCTAAGCCCTGCTCCCTTTCCTGGGTAGGTGGGTGGCTTCTTCAAGGGCATGTCCTTCCCGCTGGCCACCATCGGCATCTACAGCTCGGTGGTGTTCGGTGTCTTCAGCAACACCCAGCGGCTCCTCGGCCAGCTGCGCCACGGGGACGCGGCCGGCGCGCCGGCGCTCACCGACATGACCCTGGCCAGCGTCGTGGCGGGGGTGGTGTCCGTGGGCATCGGCACTCCCGTGGAGCTGGTGAAGATAAGGCTACAGATGCAAACACAGCCATACACCAAAGGTAGGAAGCAAGAGTTTCTTCTTCCTTTCTCTGCCTTGGTGCATAGACAGGGCTTTACGACAACTTTGCTCCGAGGCCCGGCTCTCTGCTGCCTTGTGCTGCTGCAGTTGGGCTAAAAATTCCCCCTTTTGCCTGAGCACGGGCCCCGTCCTGCTCAGCTCAAGGGGAGGGTTTTTACCAATGGTACTTCCAACCATTTGGGATCTATAAGGAACAAGAGACAGGATTCCTCAGGACCAGAGGCTGCAGGAACTGTGAGTCCTTGGGCTGTTAGATCCCCTGAAGATCCCAGCAGCAGCACCGCAGCTGCCAGCAGCAATGCCAGCTCCCCCTCCCCCTCTGCACGCTCTCAGTCCCACATATGTTTGCCCATAAACCCCTCTCTGTTATTTCACCCTCATCTGTTCATAAGCAAAAATTTCCCACGTACATTTGAAAACCGCTGCCTTATTTTGCGCAGGGTGCCAGGTAGCCCAGGTGTGGCAGGGTGGGTCAGGAATGGACAGTGGCAGGATGGCAGTGGGTGGCTGTTCCCTGTCCACAAGCTGCAGGCAGAAGGAACTGCTTTGGCTCTAGACAGCAGCTGAATTCCATCGCAGGCTGCCAGCGCGGAGCAAACCCCACCAGAGCACACGCACAGCCAAATCAAGAGATGGAGCAGCTTCAGAGCTGAACAGCTCTGATTTAAGCATTTCACCTTTCTCACCATTACAGTCATGGTGTTTAGCCGTGAAATGCTGGCATTTTTGTGTTGCTTTGATAAAACAATATCATGTCTATTTTTAAAGCCTCCATGCGGCTTAGCAACCTGATGCCTTTTGCAAAAACAACTTGGTCTGCATGGGAAGGGCCAGACTCTGAAGATGTCAAGGCTTTCAAGGATGTGACTTGGCACAAGTTGAAGTTAAAATCCATTAAAATTGGGCACATACCCTTAAACATATTTGGAAATCTTCCTGGGCAAATACCTATTGGGAGGTATGCAATGAATCTAAGAAAAATCTGTCCTGAAGTGTCTAAATATCTTCTGAAAATGGACCTAAGTACTGACTCCTGAAACTTCTTTCCCATGCTACATGCTGACCCCAGCAGAAGAAACTGGATGGCAGCAACTTCTAATCAATGCCAGTGGGCTTTGGGGAGGAGTTCTGTGGCAATATATCTGTTCTAACAGTTATATCTTTTTTTTTTTTTGGTAGCAAATGTTAAACTAAAAAACACAGTTCCTGGATTTCCTGTGTACCGAGGCCCAATTCACTGCTTTAGAACAATCCTACAGAAAGAGGGGATGGCAGGAGCATACCGAGGCACGGTAGCAATGCTCCTGAGGGATGTTCCCGGGTACTGCGTCTATTTCATCCCTTACGCAATGTTCTGTGACTGGATAACTCCTGATGGAAGCATGTCTCCTAATCCCTTCTCTATCTGGCTGGCGGGGGGTGTAGCAGGTAAGCACCTTTACTTCCTCACAACACTGGCAAAACGAGGACAGGAAGGTTCTCAGGGCAGATTACGAGGGTGACTCAAGGGCCACCGCATCCTCCTGAACACAGGAGAGGACATGGGATTGAACGACCTTCCTCCCCCAGGGCCAGGTTCCCTGGCACCACAGCTGCACTTTATGGCCTGAAAAACTTTATGGAAGTCGTGTTATCACAGCTTCATTGGGCTCAATGGCAGTGAGGAGGAAAACAAGCCAGCACCTTCATCTCTGGATGCCTCAGGGCAACCTGCCTATCACCTTGCCAGGGATACACGGCAGCCAAGATGCCTCCAGAAGAGGACTTCAACCTGTTGGCTGCCCACCAGGAGGGTGTGCACCTACCCACACGTAGCAGGAGCCAAGTTGACTGTTACTGGTCTTCTTCTTTTTTCTCTGTGTACACCTGCCAGTAAGGCTGGCATGTCCATCCCCCACCACGTGAAAAGTCACCCCCTACACCCACTTCCCACTTCTTGGGCATTTCTAAATTGCAGATCCACAAAGGCAAGTCAATCCTTAGCTCAGGTAATGGTAACAAAATGCCCTCTCCATTTCTCCTCAAATTAAGAGGCCCCTGGTGCTCCTGGACAGCTTTTCTAGTGTGCCCCAACTCTCACGCAGATCCAGACAAACTCTTGGCTGTCCAGCTGGGCCATGGATTGCAGTCGTGCGCTGATCTTTCCAGAGGCAAACCATCCCACTCAGCTGCAGGCTGGTCAATGTAAATGGTCGTTTCTTTAGAGGACTTAAAAGGTATCTCAGCTGTGTGGAGCCTAATCCTGGCAGCCTGAGATGGACCTGCCTCTTACTCGTATCCTCAGCTCAAACTTTGCTTTACAACAGAATTATCAGAAGACTCCGTTTTCTCTGAAATCGTCTCCCAGGCAGCAGCTCAGGCTCTTCCCATGGCATGTCCATGTTCCACCAGAAGCACAGCAGATGTATTTGCACCTGGAGAAGCCCCTCCCGGCCTACCTGCATCTGATTAGCAGCAGAACCCCCAAAATCTCAACTCTTCGGCCAGAAACGGGGAACTTTGCTCCCAGAAATGCTGATTCTGTGCTTGAGCAGGGTGAATGCCCTGACATGAAAATTGCATATGATGTGGTAGATGAGAGGTGAATTTCTGAGTTCGCTGACCTGCGGGCAAGGAAGTATAGAGAAAGGATTATTCAAATACTTCTGCATTTTTCTAGGAGCCATTTCCTGGGCACTATCTACACCAATGGATGTTGTGAAAAGTCGACTTCAGGCAGATGGAGTTTATTTAAACCAGTACAAAGGGACTCTTGACTGCATCTTGCAGAGCTACCAGAACGAAGGCTTAAAAGTAAGTGATATTTGAAGTAAAATCTGGTTATTAGGTATTTAATTGTCGATTGGAAAATATAGTGGCTGTTAAAAACCTTTCTGCAGGGTTGAGAGAACAGCTAAAGCCAGTTTCTGCTAAATTATTATAATGGCAGTAGGTAATTTTAGTGGAGATTCCTTCTAAATCAAAATAGTGAGAGTAATAATGCATGTTACACAATGAAGAAATGAATGATGGGGTGTCACACACTGCTTGTGTAATTAACTTCAAACAACGCTTCGTTAGTGCACTTAATCATGGATATGATTTATCATAAATCAGAGGTAGAAAGTCTTAGCTCCGTGATTGCTTCTACCAAACGCAGAGGTCAAATGTTTCCCGTTGACTCTGGTGTCAATGAACCGATTCTGTGGGACTGGGCTGGCACCCTGGGTGTGTCTGCTCACCTCGGGCAACGCTTTAGTGGAACCCATGCTATCCTTGCACTGCTCACCCTCATTCTGCACCAAGATAGAGTTGATTGGAAGAGTTCTTAAATCAGAATTGCTCTGGTTTCAAACACGAAGAAGGGCTGCGTGCCAAAAAAGTTATCTCCCTTTTCTGACTTTCTTAGTGTCATAAAGGATATTTTATCTACCTGCAAACTTTGCCTCAGTTAAATGTGAATGGCAGAGAACAAGGGTTTGCAGCTTTGTTGCATTGCCAAAGGCATGGTTGTGAAATAATGTCTTCTGATATCGAAATAAATCTGCATTTATCATTGGAACATCATGTGGGATCTTAGCTCCAAAGTGTTAATTTTCACATCCCGAGAGAAATGTCACAAGTTACAAACAGAAAAATAGCCTGCAAAATCACAAGTCAGTGTGATTTCAATATTTGCCAACATGACACCCCGTTATGCCTCCTGTGACCCTCTCAGCTGTTAACACGAGCCTGTGGTCTGGTTCAGTGTTTGCCATTGAGGGAAGAAAGTCACATTCACTTCTCCATGTGAAGCACAAGCACCTGGAGAGATGCTGAGGTCTGTGCTTGGACAGTGAGAGGCGGGACAGAGTGCCAGGATCTACGGTATCTGCCTTGTGCATTCCACTTGGTGTGCACTGTCACAGTCAAACACAGGGTGGCTGAAAAGGCAATTTCCATGTGTTTTCCCTTCTCTCTTCATCCTCATCCTCACCTTCTGCCCTCCTTGTCCTGCCTGAACTAAGAACTGAAAGGGTTTTCTGTTGGAGGCCTGAACTGCTTGCAGTTTTTCTGCCACCATGCCTGGCACCTGCCCCAAAGCCATCAGTAGCATTGAGGAATAGTTGATGGCAAGACTGGATCCTGCTCTTGTAAGGAAAATCTTTTTAAATGTTAGGAGACTCAAAACTGACAAACAGCAAACCCAGGGCTGAATGTTTTCATTCTGGGACAAAGGAACAGCATTCTCAGTACTGGATATAATTGCCTGATGTACACAAAGAAACGTAAATATAACCCTTGTCTTTCTCCATAGCCAGGTGTGTTCATTCTGATGAGAGAAATTTATGCCTCTGCATTTATCATCCTAAATCTTCATTATTATTTAACTTGGCTCTTTCATGTTACTTTATGGATAATGCAAAAACATTGAATTTCCTCCCAGAAACTTCTCTTTCCTAAAAAAAAAAAAAAAAACAATAAATCAAATATCCTAAATATCCCAACATTGCAATTTCACACTGCAAGCTCTGTGTAACCTTTGTGAACATATTTTGATTCTGTCTCACACAAGTCAGCACTATGCTTTGGATTTATTGGATACAATACAAGATATGATGGTGTTTAGTAGAGTTCAGTAATTTCAGAGGAAAAACTGCTTAGACACTTAAATCTATGGGCTTCTGGTCTTGGAGCCAAGATTTTCCATGCTTTTTTACAGTAGCTGTGGGAACCTTGCCTTTATAAAGCCTGGAAAGGGGCTTGATTGCTGATGTTCCTTTTCATGTCTATTCTGAACTTGTGGTGTTTAGATTAGTGACCATGGTGATGAGCCTTGGTGGTTAATGGAGCGATTTAGTGAGAAACAGGACAGCAGAGATGCTCCCTGCAACCATTTGTGAGCAGGCTCACTCCACAGTGAGCAGTTTGTGCACTTGCTCACTCCAGGCTGTGGTGTTTGTAGCAAGGGGGATTCAAAGGGAGACGAGTCAAGGCCAGGAGTCAGGAGTGACAAGACCCCTCCCCACTTTCCAAAAGCACTTTACTGTTCAAGCACTTAAAAGCCACTAAAAGAGTATTTCACTCTTGTACATGCCAGCGTCTTTAAAAAAAAGGTCTATTGAGCAGAATACAGAAATCTGGCAGCTGGTATTTATTATCTTAATGAAAGAAAGCTCTGGGTTATGTACGGGTACCAAAGTTTCACCTTAGGAACACACATGTGAAAATATCAGTTTCTGTCAAATATTTTTCCCCAAGGCAGTGGTGAGAGAGAGCTCTCAGTCAGGTACAGAGGAAGTCTAGTTTTCTGTTGACTGAGAAATTCCTTCTATGCTCAAAGGTGAAACCTGAAAAATAGTCCACGTGGCACCGTGCCCGCACGGCTGGGCTGGCTCGCAGCCACATCGCTCCCTCTGCGCTTGCCAAGCGTCTTCCGTGCCCACAGACCCAGCCCCGGGGGCAGAGCATTTCCTGCATGAAAACAGAGCCTTCTTGTACCCTGGGCTTTGCATGATCCGCACATGTTTATGTATGCAAAGGGAAGGAAGGCCAGGTTGGACGAGGCTTGGAGCGATGTGGTCTGGGGGAGGTGTCCGTGTCCATGGCAGGGTGTTAGAACAAGGTGAGCTTTAAGGCAGGTCCATTCCAACCCAAAGCATTCTGTGATTCTATCATCCTATGACTGTAGTTAGGTAGGACAACACTGGAAGACATTTTGGATTTCTTGCTTTCTGTTTTACACCAGTGTCACAAGATCATTTTCTGACCCATTACCTCCTGTAGCTCTGTCTGGAATGTACAGATGGGGGGCTGTGGGGAGCACAGAGCAGTGATACCAAACCAGTGCCTTTGGCCATTGTGTTTCCATTCTCCAGTGCAGCCCTCAGCTAAAACCAGCAGTGGGAGCATATCTTCCAAGCAAACCAAGATTTGGTTCTTCAGAATCCCACCATGACTTCATTCAATGTTTTCTTCCTCTTCTTAAAATAGCCAGTCTAGTCCTGTGCTCTAACCTTTCTCCATCCCCAACAGGTCTTTTTCAGGGGCCTCACGGTCAATACAGTGCGAGGATTCCCATCGAGTGCAGCCATGTTTCTTGGCTATGAACTTTCCCTCAAAGCAATGAAAAGATGCCAAACTGAGACCAACCCCTAACTTCCAGGTCAGCACATAAAGACCCTCTAGCTTTATTAAAATTACAGAATTAATCTTTGAATCAAATAGAGTTGCAATTGTATAGATCCTGTGAAAGTCATATAACTTACATGGGTACCTACACCTGAACAGCCAAACACTTTTCAAATTTGGGTCTGTGGGATTCAGAGCACACAGCAGTAGTGCCGATGGATTTTAGTGTCAGTCCAGGTCTCCTACAGCTTCATTGCAATCTATTCTGATTGTAATGATTATATTAATTAATATCAATCAGAAATGAAAATTTGAAAGGAGATTATTCTCTAACATTTTATAAATTTTGAAATATCATTCTCACTGAAGTCCCTTCACAGTATCCTTTCCTTCCTTTTTCCATCCCCAAAGATCTGAAATTAAGCTATTTCAAAATGCCTTGACTATCAACTCACTGTCTCACTCTTTCCCTCATTAACTTAGAGGAGCAATATTAAAAATACTTGATTTAAGAAACTTTTTTAGTAGCTACATACTCAAGATTATTCTTGGCAGTCTTTGCTGTTTTCTGCAGTACTTCATAAATCTCTTCTTTCTTATTTCAAAAGTGTTACCAAGAAGACCAGAAGGTCTCCTGCTTTCCTGAGCCAAACCAGCAGTGTGGTGTTGGTGAGGGCTCAGCTGCTCCGACCGAAGACTCCCATCCTGCACCTACAGCAGCTGCTGTAGACTTAGTTCGTGGAGGACTCCGAAAATGGGACCAGCTCAATCAAATCCAAAGACCGTTTTATTGTCAAATCTTTCACTCTGTTGACTAAGAACAGCTTAATAATTCCTGTGGTGGTGGTGGGCTTCTCCACCAATGGCATTACTTCTGCTGAGCCAGGAAAACAACCTACTTCCCTTTCCCAAGGGATGTACCCAAACCCAGCCCACCTCACATCACCAAGGGAGCGTCTTTTGTACAATGCAGCACATAATGCTCGTCTGTTTTGGGAACAAGGAAAGGAGATGTGGTGGGTACACAGGTGCTTTTTCTGTAGGAAGGTCTGGATTCCCACCAAATCCTACCTTGATTTCATGTTCAAAGAAGTGGATGACTCCTCCCACACAAACATTCATGTTTTACATCACAGTTTGCCACAATTTAACATGTTACCATGAAAAAATGTGAAGGGCTTCAACAACTTCAGTCTGTTCTCCAAGATATAAATTAAACTGGGAAACAGAAGGATGTTAAATTCAGAGACTAAGCTGTTTTTTTCCTTCAGAAAACAATAAAACAAGTCTGCATTTCATATAGAAGGCTGCCTATTAATTTACACAACTTGCCTGCTGCAGCCCTCCAGGGACTTGCTCGAGGTAGAGCTTCTGAGCTCCCTGACACGACTTGCCAGCTGCCACATCCTGCAGACATCACTTTGTAGCCCTGAGTAGACCATCACCAAAGGAAGCATCTTTAGGACACTCTTCAGACCTCCAGCTCTTTGCTGCAATCCCACTGAGAACACTGGGGCAGACCCAGTCTCTCTTTGGTCTACCTCAGCCTCTCAATTATTCTAAGATCTTTTACATCATGATTATTTATATTTTTACTGTTAAATATCTCCATGATTTATTTTGTAAGCATGGAGCTTTTGATGCGAAAGCCCAAGAAGAAACAGCTTTGGTGGGACAAGAGGACTGTGGTGGCACTGGCAGGAGAGGCCAAGGGGTAACTGGCTCACATGCAGAGGGACACACGGCAAGGGGGAACAATCTAGGACGACACTGTCCTCTGGGAAATGTTCTAGAGGAACAGCTCTTCCTCTGGAGAAGAGTTCTGGGGGAAAAGCCCAGCAACTGCAGTTTTAGCAGATGCCTTCAAAACAGGTTTCTGAATACAATGTGGGGCAGCTGTCTAGATTTCCTCCATAAAAGGAGGAAAAGGAAAGAGAAACTCCTACGTCCTCTTCCCTGGATGAATGGAGGAATTGGTGACAACACTTGAAGGTCTCAGCAGAAAATGCCTAAAACTTTGGGTCTGGAGCAGTACTTGGAAAAAGGGTCACCTACTTTGGGCTCCTCATCACCGGGGCCCAGATTAAAAACAGAAGTGTGGGTGCCCCCAGAACTGGCCTTAAAATTTGGAGGAAACAGCTGGTGTTGCTTCATCTCAGGACTTGCAGGTTGGAAGGCTCACAGTGTCCTTGACCTTCGTGAGAACACTGTTTCTGATAAACAATATGGATAAAATTGATGAGCCTTCACACAAGTATTTGTTGCTGGCTGCAACAGGATTCATCATTTCCATGTTGCCGATTTTAATGCGCCTATGGAAAATGTTTTTTAGAAGGATAATATCCTGTTTCTCCAGGGATGATACTTGGGGAGACTATTTTTTTAATGCAAATAAAGAGTGTTGTTTATCTGCCTGCATTATGTAAAATGGACCAGGAATTAATTAAACTGATGACGTTCACAACAAGCTGTGTGTCTGCATGATCCTGCCCTCATGGTGCCCGGGTTCGATCCATTCAGTGCTCCCTGGGTGTAAAGCCCTGAGACCCACGTTGGAGTTGCATGATGATATTTCATGATATTATACATCCAATTAAACCAGTTTTGAGATGGGTGTCCAGGATATGCCCGGACAAAACTCTCGTGTGACACACACCTGCCAGAGGGAGCTGTCAGGGAGAGTCATGGGCAACCTGCTGTGGAAAGGGAGCAGAGGGCAGAAAGCTACTCTGTATAATATAAATATATGTAATATAAATGTAAAAACATGAAGAGCAAGTAGGAAGTGAATATAGAGCTTTGGCCACTTGATGGCATCCTCACCCCTGGCAGGGCATGTGCTGCTCACTGAAGCTGCCACCCAACTCCTCCGTGGCTTGTTCCACTCAACCCCGAGCCCAAGTCTGCTCCCAGACCAGCACACATTCCCTTCCCCACAGGCAGCCCCACACTGGACAGCCTCTAGGTGATTTTGGGGTGACCCTGGTCTGGCAGCATGGGAGGCAATCTCAGGACACACTGGTTAACCAGTGCATCACCCCGTTAGTGTTTGCAGACAAACCACGAGTGAAGCAAAGCAACTTCAGGCTGGAGTGCGATGGTTTCAAGGGTGATAGCAGCACTGGCCACCATGAAGGAGACTGGGCTGCCTCTAGGTCTCTGCCGGTGCCCAAGGACACCTTAGGGTTGGACAAGCCGCTTTTGAGGCACAGCACTTCGTGATACCCCCCGCTGTGACCGATCGCATCCCTGGAAGTGCTCAAGGCCAGGTTGGATGGGGCCCTGGTCTAGTGGGCCTGCTCCCTGCCCGTGGTAGGTGGGTTGGGAGGAGATAAGCTTTAAGGTCCTTTCCAACCCAAACCATTCTATGGTTCTTGCTCCCTGCACATGGAGCCTGACAGACAGTTTAGTCTTGCTTTTGCAGTAGTGAGTGTGTGGCTGTGTCACCAGTGAAAGAGGTCCAGTGGTGCTGGAGCTGGGTGACATCACAAAAGGTCAGCCCCATGTCCCAAAGATGAGGAATCACAATGGCAATCACAATTTATGCACACAGAGACTTGACAGGTCTGTGTCATGTGAATAATCTTCTTTATTGTATAACAAAGGCATTAACTTTTGGAGATTATATCAGTATCATTATCCATGGATAGAAATTAGGATCTCTAAGGAATTTTTCAGGGACCTGGTGATGGGAGTTTAAAACAGAGCCCTGCCTGGCAGGCAGGCAGACAGACACACAGCTGATTCAGTGGGGCACTGATTACATATGTTGGTGATTTTGTCTCGGAATTACAAAAAAGGAAACGCCCATGTCAACAGAATTCAGTATATGGACCAGCTCCTCTGTCAGTGCTGTGTCTGTAGTGACCTGCCATCAGTGGCATGTTCCACACACACATGCTGGAGTGGTAGAAGCCATCTGCTTGATGGTTGTTCAAGGTGCTTACAGAGACCCTCATTTCTAAAATAAATGCAGTGAATCCTGAAATTGTCAAAAAATGAGAAGGGAGACCAGAAGAACCAGGGATATCTACTTCTATGTGTTTATTGCCTCCATTATGAAAGCATATTCAGATATGTCATCCCTCAAATAAAGCTGTAATTGCCCAATTTTCACATCTCTGGTGGCATTCCAGCTCTTGCAACAGCCTGTATTACTTTATGAGATGCTGGCTATTTTTCACACTTTATATACTATTTAGTGCTACGGAAGGAAAAAAAGGTAATAGCAGCTTATTCCCCTGATTGAAAAAAACCAATCAGACAGGAACCAATTCCCCAGTGAAAAGCTGTTTTTCTAGAAAGCAGCCCTGGCCTGAAGGAAGGTCTTTGGGGCTGGGAGAAGCTCCATGATGTCCATGGGGCATGGGGTGGGAAGAGGCTGGTGCTGCCCAGCAGTTTTAGCACCTACTGAAGCCCTGCCTGTAAAGGTCTTTTCCAACCTAAATGATTTTATGATGGCTCTGAGCCAGGCTGAGATTTTCTCACGCCTCTGGAGTCCCTGCCTGGCGTGTCCCCACCACAGGGGAAGGCAAGATCACAGTCCACATCTCAGTTTCTCTTTTTCTGAGACAGAGGAGTAGGTGACGCCTTTGCAGGCATTAAGATGTATCTCTTTGGTTTATCATATTTTTTTAATATCATTCTTTGTTTTGTCATAGAGGTTATAATAAAGATTCCTCTCTTAGACATGGAATTCATGTCAGCCAAGAAGGCCAATGCCTGTCTTGTACTTGTGAAGAAAAAGGTAAAGTGTTGAGTCAGAAGAAATTATGAGATCCAAGGAGACAAGTGGGAAGAAGGTGAAGTGCTAAATTGAATGTAAACTGCACAAGAACACCTTCCTCTCTCTAAAGCCATCTTCTTCCTATATATGCTCCTTCAGCAATGCACAGACTGATCACTGCCAGCTTAGATAATTAGTATGTAGAGTATCCTTCCAGAGACAGGCTCCGAAAGGAATGAAGCCATGAAGCAAGGGGAAATTTAAGTACTCACACTGATTTTTAAGGCAGTTTTCCTAAACTGTAGATCTTGTGACAGCTCCAGAATCAGACACTAGTGGAACAATTAACCTGTTAGAAGCCATACATGCCACAGAAAGAGAGTATTTTTTAAAGGGGGTCTCACAGGTTCCATATGCAGTTTCACCGTAAGATATAAAGTGCTGGATATATCAAGAAATCCTTGCTTAGTATGGGTGAAATTCTAAGGCTACTGGGCTGTACAACACCCAGTCTCTGAAGAGAATATGAAGGTCCTTTGAGTGATGGAGAAAGCAATGGATAACCTTGGGTCACAAGGAGAGAGATTTGGAGAAACCAGAACCTTGCATGTGGGGAAGAACATGCTGAGACTGCACTGCCACCAATACCTGCTGTGTCAAAACCAGCACCTGCATGGCCTCACCTGCTGTGAAAGCACCAGGACTTTCACAGCTCATCTTCGTGGACTGCTCTATTCTCCCATGTTTCAAAACATTTTTGCATTAATGTAGCCTACTTCACACACAGGATAGAAAATCCTGCCAATTCTCATGGAAAGGAGCCAGCTTGTTCTTACTTATGCAACTAGGTGGGAACCAATATCTGTGCCTACTTCGCTCTTAAATTACGATTGCTGTGTTTCCACCAGGCAGGCTGCAGGTGGATTTTCAGTGCTTCCAGCTCTAACACAGCCATGGAGTGAATACCTTGTGCTGTCTGTCTGTCCTGCATGCTCAGCCTCCCTCTCCACGCCACGCTGAGGGGGAAATCCAGCACCCAGGGCCCTCTCACAGTGGGACGAAAAAGGAACGGTGAGTGGATTTCTGCTCTGAGAGCGCTTAATGTTTTTCTTTCCTGGTATGAAAGCGGTCAGGCCACAAAAGATGACACTGGAAGAAGACATCAAGAAAAACCTTAAAATGCAAGAGAACTGGTGACCTTTGTGGTCAAATCCTGCCTTCTTCTGGCTGCTTTTAGAGATGGTTGGTTGTGGGAAGCACTTGCAATATGCACCGCACCCAGCATGGCTGGCATGTTGCTGTCAGGGCTTTTTTCTTCTAGATCCCTCAGCTCTTGCTAAATATCATTGAAAGGTTGGCTCAACTCAGGAAAGCTCTGGTGACTGTGCTATTGCATGAAACAAGGAGGACTTGCACCTTTGAAGGTCTCTCTCACCTGTGCTCTCCCCTCTCACAGCTGCTGAGTGCCACTAGTTTTTGTTAATAAGCTTAAATGGTTTTAAATTAATTAAAACTCTTCTGAAAGTAATGAGAGCTCCATTACCTACCGAAGTTAAAGTGGGTCCTGAGGAC
Source organism: Ptilonorhynchus violaceus (assembly GCA_013397565.1). Taxonomy (NCBI): domain Eukaryota; kingdom Metazoa; phylum Chordata; class Aves; order Passeriformes; family Ptilonorhynchidae; genus Ptilonorhynchus; species Ptilonorhynchus violaceus. The sequence goes on from VZRJ01000817.1 coordinate 978,446, forward strand.
ATCCCATGGTCCATCTGCTAGGGCAGAGCACAGTGTGCCACTACCCTCTTCAAGCTGGAATCTGAAATGTTCCCTGAGTTCATCAGGATCTGATGCCTTTCTGTCATAAGCAATCTTGCTCTTACTACGCTATGGTTTACCCTTTCATGGAGCGATTAGAATGCCCCTATTTTCCTTTATTTCTACATTAGCATATGTCATCTTTATCTAAGAGAAAGGGAAAAAAGTACTCCAAGCCACCTTATCTCTGGAAAATGAAACTATGAATAGCATCTCTTCATTTGTGGTCTTTGCAGCTCTTCTATCTTGATCAGTGCACACAGCAAACGCAAAACAAGCTGGTGTGTTATCTGGGTGTTTTTCCTCTGCAGGGAATCATTTTTTCTACATTAGAAAACCCAAACTGTATAGAGATTCTTAGAAACTCTACACTGGGATGCAAATTCTCTCATGAGAACTCAGGAGATTTGGAGGTTTATGCAAATCAGATTGAAATATCGATCTGGAAATTGGATGTTTGTGCAGCGTTTTTGGTCATTCAACCTATCATCAAAGTAAAGGCATTAAAAGAACATATATATCCTAAAGTATTTACACATAAACCAAAAATGTACAGGACATGAGAGTCTCCAAAGGAGGCAGAAAAAAACTGCCTGTAAGAGACCACAGAAACACATTGGAGAGTTTTATATAGTCACCTTTTCCAAATACCTGTTCTGGGTTGGAATCTTAAAATCCCATCACTTGAAAGTTGATGGGCTTCCCTGGTGCTGGCAGTACCCCTGGTGATGGAGCTCTCTACCTCTTCCTTACTCGGCTCCTCCACTGCACCCTGCCCACTGCATCCCTCAGTGTGTAGGGAAGCAGTAGGACATACGAGGATATGTCATCTGCTGCTGGTTGTTCTGTCCTGGGCTGACTACAGTGAGTTTCCCTGCTCAGGTGTCCCAATGGCAAAGTAGGGGATGTTTCTAGGGGCTATTGTATCCAGTACCTTTAAGGTTGGTGATCTTTATTTCACTTTTTTTGAGCAATGGATGAAAACCTCTATTTCCTCTCCACATTTTGATCTGTGTTGCTGAAAGAGAGATTGAGGGAGAAGAGTGGATGATCAGCTTGCTGGATCCAAGGACAGAAAATTAACCAACAAATGACAATCTATTTGTGAAAATACATTGCTGCAGCTCGTCGTCATAATGAAGACTTTTAAAATATCAAAGTTCAGTGTTTGAAAAATCTATTAAAAAGTTGGTCTTTCTGCTGGGAGGGCATAAAATATTAATTCCTACATTGGAATTAATCCTAATTAAATGATCCAATTAAATCCTAATTGGATCAGCCCCTAAATGCCAGAATAGAGCTTAAACTCTCTAAAGAGAAGCTGCAACTTGTGCCACTCCTGCCTTATCCACCTCTGCTCTAATCAATATATGAAAAGATCTTTCGCTGCCAGTTTGACTTCTGGTGATTTCTTTTTCAGTGTAAGTTGAATACAGCTTCTCTGACGACTCATTTGTCCTGGAGCAACAACAGTGTGAGACGGATCTCATTAAGCAATCAAAGAGAAATGCAAAGATGTAGAGATAGCGCTGGCACTGCTGGCAGAGAGTGACTGCAAGGAGGAACCGCGGGCTTGGGAGCAGCTCGGAAGCGTCTCTGGAAGCTCTGCCATTCTGATTTTCAATTAGCAACAAAAATACAGACCTTGCCTTTTGGGCTATAGGCCTGGGAAGAAGTTATCTGATCTGCTCACTGCCCAGTGTCCATAATTACATCTCCTGTATGGAAAGGTACTAAATATGTATCTTGCATACGATTTATGCCAGCATCTCTTTAATTTACAGAGTACGGCAGCTGCATTGAGATGCCATTCCTTAGGTGATGAAGCCCTAGCGACCCTGCTAAGTACATCAGATTTTGTCAAATCCTTGAAAAGACACCTAGCAGTTACTGGGAAAAATGGGATTTCTAGTGAACACATTTTTCTTAAAAACGGACACTGGAGAACGTCCTGGCTGTCAAAAAGAGCTCCTTGCCCCTCTCTTCCATGACTAGTTACCACATTCCTTGCACAACCTTGGCTAAACCAAAGATGCTTTTGAACTCCTTCCTTTAAAGAATGTAAAATCTTTTTTTCCCCCATCTGAGAAACCAATTGTCTCGCAAATGTTACACATAATTTATTTCCCTCAGGGATTCATGCGTTAAACTATTCAGGGCTTTACTGGCTGAACAAACAGAGAGCAGCATGCCCATTGCTTTGCTCAGGCAAAGAGCAGTTTCCTCGAGGGAGATGCACCTGTAACAGAAGTCTCTTTATTGCTTTTCAGGAGACCACAGGCTCTCAATCACAAGTCAGTGATTTTATTCCTTCTCTGAATGTCCAGTGCCTTGAAAGATGCCACTGCCTGGCTCATGGGTGCCAGCCATCTCCACGGTATATCTGTGTATCTGTTGATCACAACACAGCCTGCTGTCAGCTTTAGCTTGCCAAGGGAGGGTCTCTGGCTTTTTCTAAGTATCCCCTGGGGCCCGTGTGCAAGCTGTACCTGCCTAATGGGATGTGTACACTTTCCACATGGAATCACCTAAGGACAAATTTCACTTTTCACATGGAATCATCTAAGGACAAATTTCAATGAAAAGGCAGGAAGCATCCAGCCCAGCCCAGAGGTGATGCTGGGTGTGCAGGCAAGGAGGCAGGGGCAGGAGCAGCAGGCAGGTCCTCCTCTGCTCCTCTTGCTCAGCCAGGTGAATTCCTTGCTGGTCGGCAAATGCCAGAGAAAAAACAGCTAATTGCAGCCCAATATTTTCTCTTTTCAGGACAGTTTCCAGAGGGATCACACTTATCCTTGAGCTGGACTGACCAGAAGAAGCCTCAAGCTTTTGGAGGAGACCTTTGAGGCATAATGGGACTTGTGGCAAACAGAAGGGAAGCTTAGAAGTCAGCCCCAGGGATTTACAAGAAAGCTGAAGGGCTACCACCTGCTCTGCCAAGGTGTGCAACTTGCAAAAAGGAAACCTCTGTGGCCAGGGAGGGCTCTCACCTTATTTGGAGACACCACCTGAGAGAATTTCCAAGTTAATGCCATTCGGGTTACCCAGGACTACTTTTGCATCCAGTCCTTTCTGCTCAAAGGGCAATGGGTGGGATGCAGCCCTGTTTGCACTCTGAGGGCCCCACGCTCAGCTGCACACTGGTGCACGGGCACTCAGCAGAGGTGGGATCACAGTCAAGGACTATGGGATCGCTCTCTGGATGCAGCAGCTGTAATTCAGTGTGACAACTTGTCCAGGCACTGCTCCACGACTTCATCCATCTGCCTGTCTGCTCCACAGACCCCTGCAGTGTCACCAGCTTTCTGTGAGCAAGGTCCTGCTCTGAATCTGGGAGGAAGCCACCCTGCAGCACATCAGTTTGCTTTCCCAGGAACTTTGACAATGCTGAACATTATTGTCTCTTTGCTTTCATGTAAATATAACTTACATAAGTAAGGAGGCAAACCCCACATCTGAAAAAAAAATGCTTTCGTAGATTTTAACAATTGTTTCCTGCTCGGTTGTGATATCTTAATGTTCAAATTAATCACTTTGTGAATTTCCACAGTACTAAAGTAGGTGACTCAATTCCACGTTCGATTTCTTTAAAATGCTGTCCAAGCAGGTGGGGGGAAAAATAGTGGGCACCTGGTATCAGTTTTATAATTGGGTTTTTCCATATTAGAATGGGAATTTTGTGAAGACTCAATTAAAAGGAGCGTCCTCCAGTTCTTCTGGCACCCATCAGACTGAGCTGACACGACTGCCAGCATGCTGTCATACATGCTCTTCTCTTGTCTGCTGCTCTCTGTGCAAGCAGAGTACTGCGGTGTCCGGGAAATTATCCGCTATACAAAGCGCCTGCTTGTAAGTGGCTGTTTAGCACCTTAATTCTGTAAAAATGCATGCTTGTACAGGAGACGATAATAAATACTGATTTCTCACTTGCTCTTCTTCCAGGACGATAGTTCTGTGAGTTGCCCATGTAGGCAGACAGCTGTCAGTGTGAGTACATGGCTTTTGAGAATATAATGAAGCTAAACAAATCTGTACTTGTACATTGAATGCTGGATTTTAACACTCACTCTTTTTGCTTTCAGTCATGTTCGTGTCTCCCCATCCCCGAGGTAAGTATATTTTTTTAAGCTATTACAAATGTTAAATAAGTTTGGTATTAACTGAGTTTATTAAGTTTGTTCGCTTTGCTCCTTGTGTAACTTTTGCTTTCAGTTATGAGGAAGACTTTAAGACACCAATAGCAGCAAAACTGAGCTTGATGCACAGTGGTGGGGAGGGAAGCAAAAGCCCTCCCACTACAGAGCAATCAGAATCAAGCCCAGAGTCAGGCAAAAGCCCTCTGTGGGCTTAACTAACATATCATGAGATACAGGCCCTTGCTCTGAAAATCTCTGCAAGACCTTGTTTTATGTCTGGGTGCCAACATACTAAGTGAACCTGGGGCCAGAGATGTCAGACCTCAGACTTAGCTCTGGGTGTATCCAGCACTATTTTATTGTTTTGAGCCTCCTCAGACACGGTGAAACCCCAGCTTTAGCTGAAACTATAATTCAAAGAGGTAACTCTTACAGCTTGAGGTTTTCTGAGAGATGGGACAGGTGCTTCTTATGGCATACATGAGAATCCAGCATTTTACAGTCCCCCCCCAAGTTCTTGTGGTAGTTTTCAATATATTGCAAAATACATTGCATTTAACTGTGACACGCTGCCACATTCAGGAATACAAATTTCTTCTTTCTGTGGATAAACACAAAATGCATTCTAGGTTTTTCTAATGCCTTCTTTGTTGAACAGCCTGGCCATGAACTGGCATGTTTTGTGAATGGAACCAAACACCTGCTGGAAAACAACAACTCTTCCAACCCAGTAATTACAAGGCTTACCCTGACCTTCCAGGCTCTACTGGAGAGAAACCTCTGTGAAGTAAGACTTTCTTACTTTTCTACACATCTTTGTTTATCTTTTACAAAAGAAAGGATTTTTTAAAAAAAGTTTAAATATTTGTAGATAAGTGTTTCATTGATTTCAGATTAATGTTTTAAATACTAAATACCACTTAAATATTAGTATTTTAAATACTCATTTCACGCAGGAGCCAGATATAACTGCAACGTGCGTGAGGCAGTGAAAAGCTTTTTAAGCTGGCAGAGGAAGGAGGGAGATGGGCTCTGCCCCACTGTCCCCTTTCACTTCTCCAAACCCTTTCAGCATGAGGACTTTCGAACATAGGTCTCTGGGAGAGGAGATTTATTTGAATTGCTTTTCTATTCTCCTTTCTCAAAATGTGTTTTGACACTGAGTAATAGTGATCTAACACTGGAGGAGCTGCATGGCTGGGGCCAGGTGGGCAGAGCATCCTTCTCCTCTGCAGCTTTAATCTTACTTAAGCTGCAGTTTCTTTACTGCTTCTTGGGCATGAAATACTGCTGTGACTGCAGCATCTTCCAACTTGTGATGATGCTCAGGAAGACTCTTGGGTCCTCAATTGGCTTTTCTGAGGCAGTGAAACATCCTTTATTTACACACTGAGCAAAGCTGTTGTGTGATCCAATGAGACACAAGATGCTGACGGTGCAGTGTCTCCAGCTCCTTTCAAACCAGCAAGGAGGAATAGTTAGGGTGGCCTTGTGACACTGAGCAGACCCCCTGCCCCAGTCTCACCCAGCTCCTCATGGCAACTGCACTGATTTCTGGGTTGAAACAGCTAAGCTGAAATTACTTCAGCTGTAACTGAATATAACAACTAAATATATAGAATCATATAACAGTCCACCTGCCGTCAGGAAAAGCCACTCTTACACTCACTGTTCAAGGAACAATTCTCTAGGAAATGTTTTTGAAATCCTTGCGTAGCTCCAAATAATGTATATTTTTACTGGTTCATCTAAAGTTTTCATTTTATTATAGAATCTTTGCTAACCCAATCTTTTTTCTTTCTATCACAGAGCCTAGCACATGGGGATCAATGCCAGTACAAGACCAAGGGAAATGTGAAGGAATTTCTGAAGAAAATCCTGACAACCTATCAAGCAATGAATAAATCCAGCCCTTAATTTTTTATAAAAAAAGCTTAAAAAATCCCAAACTCTTTGGAAAAAAAAGAGAACAGAAAAGTTATTTATTGTATTTATTGTCCGCCTGAAATGTAAAAGGTAGAAATAACAACTGATAAATCAATAAAATTGTAATTTACCTTAGTGCTAAAAGTATTTGAGTCTTCATTTTACATTTTGTACTTGGTGAAAGGTTTGAATATCCTGTTTTCATACCAACAGGTGTCAAAATGCTTCTCCAAAGCTCCAGTTCAACAATTTCACTTGCATGAGATGCTCCAGTAAAATTCACGCTCTCTCCACTGTATAGCACAAGAAATATCTGTGGACTTGAGACGGAAACAAAAAATGTGTTTTCTTGCTGCATCACTTATTTTTTGACAATTTTTTGACACCATGAATAAATCACTTAGATTCTTTCTTGCAAGGTTGCAGATTTTCCTGCCCACTGCCATTTTCTTTCCTTCTAAATATTCAGTAGCAGACAACTCATAAACATCTTAACATACAAAAGCAAGACCAAACCCAGTGTTAGTTACAAGGTCTTCATGGGCTTGTGCATTTGGAATGTGTTGTGGACAACTGTTTCTTTCTCATGACGTGTTTAATGCTGGCTTTTTTTCTATAGTGCCATGAGCTAAGATATGCTTCTCTATCACTTCTCCACTCAGCTTAACAGGAGAGTCAAAAAGGGAGCTTTGTTGGAACAAAAAAACCCCAACATGTAAGGGGAGATGTTTATCTCAGCCACCTATTCCAGCCTTACTAGCATCTTACTTAGATGTCTTCACACTAGGGAAAATCCCAAATGGGTGAAAGAAGGTCAGATTTCATCTCTTTTATGGCTCAGAGAGGAACAAAAGCATTGTAACAGGGCTGGCCTTTGAGACGGAATATCTTAAATACCTCCAAAGACTCTCATCTTCACCACCTCCAATGGAGTAGGGTGGATTTTTCAGACTTCAAGGAAGAGACACAACCATATAATTTCCTTTCTTTTTTTCATCGACGGGATGAGAATGTTTCTGGGATCAAAAGCATGATGGAAATGCTCGACTACACTGTTGTTCTTCAGCTTCCCATTTGTATGGGCTTGGGGAAAAGACAGAAGTAGGTTATAGAAAATGCATCTGATACAACTATATAAAAGGAGTTAAACTTATGTAATAAATCAAAAGCATTTTCTCATGTGCTTCTACCACCTGTTTAAAATATGATAAAGAAATAATAAATACTTAAATAGAAAGGACTGTTCTGTGTAACGCCTACAAAGACGAAACCAAGAAACAAAACAACTATTTCATCTTTCTCACATTTTCATATCTTCCTACATTTTCTATACCATCCAGCTCAGACACCTCTCCTAAATAACCATTTGTTTTTTGCATTCTAGTGCAAAGAAAAATCATCCACATTTCTGATGAATCAGCAGAATGCTTACATATGCTCCTGGTCCTGAGCAGAAGAAAGATTAATTAACATCCATCTATCTTACTGAATCTACGATGTCAGATCCCAAATTTCTAAGTATCATCTCTAGCAAATTGATATTCAGTCTTGCTAAAATTTTCCAAGTGCAAATCCAAGATATTTGAGTCTTCCCATGATGTTTTGCTTTGTGTGTGCAGCTCACCAGCAGTGTGTCTAGCCATAATCTGTAGCAAGAGGAAAATCCATAAGAAGTTGATTCATTTTTATAGATGAGCAAAAGACTTGCCAGGTCATAGGACTGCAGACAGCAAGGAAAAATAAAATTCTTTGTCTAAGACTTTTATTCCCAAAATTACTTCATTAAATTTATGAAATACAGCAATGGTGAAATTGTGACACAAGCAAAAGACACATAATAAATTCAGCTTTGTCCAACATAAGCTGGTGTCAGTCAACTTCCAGCCAGATCACTTCTGCAAGACAATAATAGGAAACTCTTGCACAGAAGTTGAAAAAACAACCAACTTATAAACTGCAGAAGGTACATCTGCAAAATATCTATGATCTGATGCCTCAGTTTGCATCTGCATGAGAGAAATGATCTCTCTGTGCTCAAACCATTGACTGCAGAATTGTGCAACCTGCAATAGGAGCTCCACTGCTGACTGCCACTGAAGCCCTGCACCTCTGAGCTAATGCAAAGTGTTGGCTTGCACTGGTGACCTTCCCGAGCTCCTGTGTGTCCAGGAATGGGGCAGTCCTTCATCCTCCAGTGTTTTCACCCTCTGTCTCCCCCAGGCATATTCAGATCCTCTCCATGGGACTCTCATGCCCTGCAAGGCTTTGCAAGCCCCCAGGCAGGCTGTGGGAAGGGCTGGATGTCTCTTGGCAGGCCAGAACATCCCTTCAGCTGGCCCTGGGCCAGCCCCAAGCAGATGTGGGACCCAGCAGATGCTCACGGACCTCTTCCCTCTCTGGTGTTTTGTTCTCAATAGGATTGGAAACTGTCAGATGAAAACAAAAGGCAACTAATCCACTGAGTAACTTAATTACTGTAATAAGCACCTTACTCTGTTATCTCCATTATCTTTCTCTCGAGCTCTCTAGCGGGATGTGTCATATCATGTTCTGATAGAAAGGATGTGGCCTAGGGCAGGGGGACAGGGGAGGTGAAGAAGTTCAGACATTCCGTATGCAGCAGAACTTGCCCGCACAGGTCGATTGTATTGAAGAATAGATTGACAATTAATAATTGATAATCAACAGTGACTTGGGAAAGAGCCCTTCTTCCAGCCACTCAAACCTGTCCAGGAGCCCATGGCGAGGCTTGTTTTCAAGTATCCACAGTTCCACACTTGCCTGGCTTCTACACCTCACATCAGATAAAAGAGGCTTGGAGACTATTTTCTTTACGACTTCACAGATGGAAACCCTTGATAACTGAGGATGCAGGGCAGGAGTGGCTACTTCCTGCAAACTGGAAAGTAACAGCACTATCTCTGTACAGAGCACCTCTTTCTTCAGGAATGCCTGTTCAGGAGGGTTAAGTGTTGGAAATATGCAGACCAACTCCATACCTCATCCCAGCACAACTGTATTATTTTCCTCATTAGCATGAAATAATGCTAAACTGCATGCTATGAGTGACCCAGAGGCACTTGAGAAGTTACTTTACTCTTCAGCAAAGAAGGATTCTCCCAATCCTGCTACAGCAGCCAGCACACAACTCTTTCTTAGAAAGGTTTTGTTTCTGACAACAGTCAGAAACCCAGTCACGAAATCTGCAGTTCCATAGTAGAATTTTCTTAGTTCAGGCACCCACTTAGCAGCACGGATATTACAAAACTTGTAGTGTTGTCTTCAGAAACCTGGCTAGGACAGATTTATACGCTGGAGTCTCTGCTAGGACACTTACTAGGGCAGAAGTACAGCAGCAGAGTCAAAGCTCTTGTGCTCCAGTCTGTTATCCCTGATTTTACCTAACTCCATGACCTGCTGCAGGACAAGCCCAAGCCCTAAGCAGTGCCAATGGTCTAATAAGAAGCTTTCTCCAATGACAAATAAATGAAAACTAGTTTTGAAGGCTTTTTTTGAGGCACTAGAACTGCCCCAGTGCATCTGGTATGTTGCTGTTTTTTCTTTAACCTCTTGCACCCCTGTAAGAACAAGTCTGGCATATGCCATGCCATGGGAAGGAGAGGCACAGGCTGCCATTCAAATGCTTCCCAGCCATATATCACACTTGGTATACAAAGCAGCTTTACATACTTGCAAAGGAAAGCTGATCTTATCTGTGTTATCCTCACAACACCCTCCTGAGGCATGTGGACAAGCCTCTCTCTTCTAGTTTTACAGAAAAGTAAGGAAATGAGTTTGTTGAGATGGAGAAGTCATTTCTCAAAAAACCTCTGCATTTTACAGTTGTCTGAAGACTGATGGTGTTTGCTTGTAGAGCTCAACACACACCAGGGTTTAACATTGCCAAGACTCAATAATATCACATAAATAATATAATGTTAATGATATCAGGTGGTGCTACTGGGAAGAATAAAGCCAAAGGAACTCTCATTCCCAGTCCCAGATAAGCCTATACCTGCCCATAGGTGGTTGCAGCTCCTTTACCATCTCCTCTATCGGTCTCCCACTTTTGATTCAATCAATTGAAAAATCTCAAAAAGCTAAAAGTAAAGATTCCAGGGACCTCTACGTGCATCTCTCATGGAAGCAGCCATGGTGATCTATAAATTACAGCATCTTCACGGACACACTCCACAGCATAAGTTGCATGTGTTCAAACAGTAAATCTTTTGTTGTCTTACATGAACTTCTGTAAATAATCCTGAATTTTCGCACCATTATTATGAGATACAAGATAAATGTTGTCTTCTTTCTGCTGGGATACAGAGTGGGTTATAGCTCAGGTAACAAAGGAGTGAAAGAGCTGGAAAAAGAAGGCAAAAAGGTTCAGTAACACAGCATCATGATTGCTGTAATTTTTTTTTTTAGTGAATCACATACAAAAAATCAAACATGTTTATGAATGAGAAATGCATCTGAAATGCTTCTGCTATCTTAAATCTAGTAGTGAAGTAATACATTATACAAATCTAAGCTTATATGAGGTTATAATCTAGAAAAAAAATCAATAAGTAGGAAACTATATTAAAGATAATTTTCCATGTAAAATACCAGTGATATTTATTTTTACTCATGTCAGAAACAGCATCATCAAGAGACTTTACAAGAAAACAGATCAAGATGCCCTTGATTTGTTTATTGTATTCACATGGCTAGTTTTTACTTTGATAACTTTCAGACTAAGTAAATATTTCCCAATAAGTCAACAAAAAGCCCAGGAGTAAGGGGAGTTCCCCCCAACTCCCCACAAATTGGAATTGTAAAAGAGCAAAAGAAGAGGGAAATCATGACTTAAGAGACACAGATAATGATCAGCCTAGTTCTGACTCTGCAAGCAGTCTGTGGGAGAGAAGAGACATACTCTGTCTGACATCGACTTCAGGCAGGATATAAATCAGCCACTGAGATCTAAGATTGTTCCACAGTGGCACAAAGTTTCTCACTCTCATTTCGCCATACGTCCATATGCGTGACGTCATGCAATTAAGTAAAATGGAATAGAAAGGAAAGCAAGAAGACCAAAGATTCCTACTGACCACAAGGTATTTTCAGCAACATGGTGCAGTTAGAAATAGAGCCTGTGGCAGTCACAAGGAAAGAAAAGTGCAAACATGTATTTAATTGTTATCACTATTTAGAAGCAAGCACCCTAAACACTATTTGCTTTAGCACATCTCACAAGAATTTAAGAGAACAGGCATTCAGGGCCCAATGAACCCTTCTCTGGTGGCTGACTGGGGCAGGAAAAGTTGTACAACAATTTTGGGGTACAGGCAAAGGAAATTTAAGAGTTTTAAAGTACGGTCTCCCTGCTCCTTGCACACTCTGTGATATTGGTGGGCCACAGAGGACAAGGTGGGCAAGTGAAAGACAACAGTGCAGCTTTCACCATTTCAATAATCCTCTTACTGATCAGTGTGCAATTAAGAAAAGCTCTGAGTATATGGCACATTTTCTGCATATTTCAAATTAGTGCCCTCATTTACACAGAGCACAAAGATGAGAAAAAAAAAGAGTGGCAAGAATCACAGAATCATAGAACTGTTTGGGTTGGAAGGGACCTAAAACTCCTCTGGTTCTAACCCCCTGCCATGGGCAGCGACACCTTCCACGAGTCCGGGTTGCTCAGGTCCCATCCAACCCGGCCTTGAACCCCGCCAGGAATGAATCAAACAGATTTCTTGGGTTAAGTGGGAGCTGCCACTCAGTGCTGCTGCTGGAGCTGTTCTTGCCACCCTGCCCCAGCTTAGCTGTGTCAAACCTTGGGACAGACCAAAAGATCCTGATGACTACCGAAAACTTTGTTCCTTGCTGATTGCTTCCTGCAGAGGTCCAGCAGATAGAAAAAGCTTGAATACTAGAAAAAACTGGTTATAGGCAGCCAGAGATTCCCAGGCTATGAGAATTCCCTTTGCATGAGGGGAAACCATGAGGGAAGTGGAGCAGTGTGGCTGAAGCAGGAGCAAGAGGTGCAGGAACGCTCTGCTGCCAACCCCGTGACTGCAGACAGCAAGGCAATGCCAGAAATGAACAGAGAATGCTACCTTACCCTCATTTTATACTTATTTAATATAAGGAAGAGGGACTTTTACAAAATTAACGAGGAAAAGCTCTGTCCGGATGTACAGATGAGAGGTGCATCAGGGAGTAGTCAGCAGAGGCATATGGAAGGCTAGTCTGGTACTGGTTTGATACTAGAGAGATTTATCAAATGCCATGTCCTAGGAATGGCCATGCTCTTGAATACAAATACCTTATGAAGTAAATTAGAATGTACTCAGTCAAAATACAGACAGAATTCCTGCTATAAACAAAGTAACTGGAGTTATTGGTGATTAGGCAGACTATAATATCAAAACAGAAGCTCCAAAAATTCTCCAGGGAAGTGGTGATTAGAAGATACTGACCAGTGGTGACACCTTTGCTGCTGCTGATCCCAGGAGGTGATGGGGTGACTAGAAAACGCCTGGGTCTTTGGAACAACATGGCTCTACTAAACAGTTCTGTATGCAGCAAACATGGCCATGTGGGATGGAGAACTGTCTCACCTAAAAATAATCGTTCATTTTCCATCCAACTCTTCACACAGGAGGGAGAGGGCAAAGAAGAATGAGACTGCACCCACACCAGGTGCCCTCAGTTAAGTCAGTGTATTTTGAAAGCAGATTAGGAATATCATTCAATTATACTCACACAAGTTGTCAGTTTTTCTGTTCACAAAGGCCAACTCCAAGTACATTCATTAAATGTATCTTTTCAATCAACACTCAGGTAAGTACTTGTGGCAGCAGGTTTTATCTATTCAGATTTATCAGTAATGAAAGGAAATCTGGCAGAATTATGTCTCCTTACATGTCTTATCTGATACAGTAAACATAATGGATGGATCTGTGATGAATTTTTTCATGCTAAATGTCTGTGTCCTCAAAACAAAACAATTTTCAACCAGTTTCACTCTTACTGGAAAATTACATCCTTACTGGAAAACCTTCAGAAATGCTTTTCATTTTCAGCAACTGAAAACTAAGGAAAAACTCCTATTTTTCAATGATGTGTACTGAGAAAACCTTACATGCTTTTTGTTCCCATTCAATTTCTCCTCCAAGTTTCTTGGAATCAAGCAAACCCTGTCACGTGGTTCTACATCTGGCACTCCTCTGGCTCCATTTTGAAATGAAGCTCAGTTATTGCTGTGCTTTGGTTTTACTTCACACTTTGGTCACTACACATTCGCGGTTACCCCGTCAAAATTCCTGATCAAGCTGGAAAATCAGTTATTGCAGATTAATCCACAAGGATTAGATCGGCTAGAGCCCAGATTCACAGAATAACACCACCATCCAATCACACACACTTTTCCAAGGAGGGCCATCCAGTCCTGCAATTTGGCTATATAGACTACAAAAAGGCACACCAGTAAAGGGCATCTAAATGTATATCAAGACACAAACCAACTCTAGAATCAGCAGCACACAAAAATATAGCAGCATAAAAGATACAGCCTTGAGAGGGTCTTCCCCCTTCCAGCAGTATGTTTATGCCTACACCCATGTGGTGGTGCCACACACAGAATCACAGAATCAATGAGGTTGGAAAAGACCTCTGAGATCATTGAGTCCGGTCTGTGACCCAAGACTGTCATGACAAAAAGACCATGGCACTGAGTACCATGTCCAGTCTTTCCTTAAACTCCTCCAGGGACAGTGACTCCACTACCTCCCTGGGCAGCCCATTCCAATGTCTGATTACACTTTCTGAGAAGAAATTCTTCCTAATGTCCAACCTTAACCACCCCTGAGGCAAGATTATGTCGTCTCATCCTGTCGTTGGTTGCCTGGGAGAAGAGGCTGACCCCCACCTGGCTACACCCCCTTTTCAGTAGTAGTAGAGAGTGACAAGGTCACCCCTGAGCCTCCTCTTCTCCAGGCTAAAGGACATGGTAAGTTCTAACAGCATGAGACATGTTCTTGGCTGTAACATCTGCCTTGAGGTCTAACCCTATTATTTGTAGTTTTCTTGGACTAATCCCAGACTTAGATTTTCAAACTTAGATTGTGCAAACTTTGTTATCCCACAAAGTCAAACAAACAGGATAATGGTATGCAGGTGTGGTGCAGTTAAGTAAATAATTAGATAGTTTAATAAATGAGATGTACAGATTATAGATAATGATTAGTTATGCATCATCTTCTCTTTTAAGTTTCACGACCAGCAGCTGTATCGTCTATCAAAACCGACAGGTATCAACTGTGATTCATATTCAGTAAGCAAGTTCAGGTTAGGAGAGTTGACTTCTATCCTCAGTGGCTTTCACTGCACAAACAAGAATCAGTTTAACAGAATCAACTCTGGGCTTCTTAAAACTTGTACATCTCTCCAAACATCTCCTTCCAGATCCCAAACAATATAGGTAATAGTTCTTCTAGGAATCACCCTTTGGTTCAGGACACCTCTTTTCTCAAAGGGCTCCAACATTGCAACACATCATTAATGTGCAGCCCAACATCCCCTGCATCTGCAGCAGTGCCACCAGCCACGGTGGGGATGTTCTCCACGAGGCTGAGGTTGAAGGGTAGCACTTGTACAGAAATAAAACTTGAAGGGAACAAAGGAACTCACGCAGTCAGAGGACAAAATGGAAAATGTGCAAAAAGGACATGATACACGTGAAAGACAAACCCACCAGGACTGCATGCTGCAAGTGTCACCTGATTATGTATCTCCCGAGCCAGTGGGACTGAAGCACTTCAGTGGCACGGGATAAGCCAAAGCGCCACTACAATTTGACAGCACTACTTAATGAATATGTGTGAGGGATCAGACACACCCCAGGGGTGAGACAAGGTAGTCCATGTCCACACCAGAAGGTGACTTCTATTCCGAGGAAACCAACCACTCTGGGCATCTACAGCTCAAATATCAACAAACCCAGATCCTCGTCTGCAAGGTGTGCATGGACTGTCTTCTCTAGGAGCTGGACAGAAACAGCAGCAAGGCTTCCAAGCAAAGTTCCCATACTGTGCTCAGTTTATTAGGGACATTTAACATCCGCCTTTTTGAAGGAACTTGCAAATACAACAGCAGGATTGCTGGGCAATTGCTTGACCAGTGGGAATGCAGTGTAGGAAGATGTGTGACACCACGTTCTGAGAACTGCATTAGTTGTCAGGTTAGAAAGCTCTGGATTTACAGCTTTGTTTATTTTAGAAAAATGAACCTTGGGCAGATTGGATACAACCCACGATGTTGTCACTGGCATCTAGCAGATGCTGAAAATTAATTACTATTTGAGTCTTCTCCTTTAGCAAATGCAGTTAACAATCAAACAATACATATGTACATCAAATTCCATAAATTTTGGAAGAGATCCTAAGTGCTGTCAAGTTTTGGCTGGCAAAGGACTCTGAAGAGGTGAAGGGCAGGCAATAAAGGGTTGCTCAAAAGTTTTGGTGAGAAAAATCCCTGCTGGTCAGGCTCTGATGGAGGAAGCATGTTCTGCTCTATCCATGTCCTGGTATGGTAATGTTAGTACTGGTTTTGTGATTTACAGAACTGCACAGTGGAACAGAGATAAGCCGACAACGGGCATGTACCTATGAGTATAAAATATTTTATACTCCTGGCATATACCCAGGAGTATAAAAAAGCTATTTCTGTGCCATCTTCAGGTGTTTTTCCGCTGTCATGCCTGCTAAGCTTATTGTTTCTCATTTCATAGAAATAAGGAAAACTTTCTAAGAAGGTTTTCCTTCTTTGGTAACTAAAAGGCATGGGTATATAAATAAATAAAGATTTATATATGCACACTTACACGTTTGGCATAAATGCATATCCTAATATCTCTTAATTAGTCTGCAGAGTCCTCAAAGTTCTACTATAGAAATAAATCATAGAGCCTGATATGCGAGTTCCCTCTTGTGACCAAGTGATGTTATTGCAATACCTGAAAGTACACACAAAATATGTGCTTAAAAACCCAGGCCTTTAGAGAGCAAAGAAGCAATGCAAATTGCAGAGAACTTGTCAGTTTTGCATTTTTTTGTTCACCAGCCATTGGTCTAATATTAAAAAAAAATAAAATTTCTCCACCTGTGCATAGTACAGAAAAGAATGAACAGGAGTGTGTTTATGGAGAAAACTGTCAGAAAAATGAATTAAAAAGGAAGATCAGGTTGCTAAAGCTAAAATATTATTTTAGCTATACACGAATCCTAGGCCCCACAGATAAAATCTAAATAGGGTGGAGGAAACTGGTCGATATGCCTTCCATAAGCTTTACTGTTAGAATTTCCCTTCCTGGCAGAGGAACTGCAACAAACCCACTTCCTTCTCCTGCCAACTGGGTGAACAGATTTTCTCAAACCTGTGAAAAAAACCCTCCCACTTGGCAATGGCACAAAAAGGAGACATGGACAAAAAGAGAGCATGAATTATTGAAATACAGGATTAAAGGGTAACTTACAGAGTTATTGAATCTCTTCCTCCAATCTGAAGCAGGGTTTTGTATGTCTTGACCATCCTTACCCAAAATTTTGCTCTCCTATTGTGAGATCTTGCAAAGAGGGTTCTGGAAACTCCATAGGCAGCTTTGCCAAGCTATAACTCAGCTATAAAACTACAAAGCTTTTTCTGGTATTAAAGCTCAAAATATTTGCTGCTACTTCAGGTGCTGACATTATCAGGCATTTCTTTTATCAGTTATTTTTCTGATCAAATCAAATCTTCAGCTGCCTGCTCTGGACAGACTTAGTCCTCTAAGATTTGTGTTTTCTTGGTGTGAAGGGCATCTGTTAAAGTGGGCAATCAGAACCCAAAGTATTACAGACAACATCTTAAAGACAATTTGTTGTGTGCTTAACTCAAACACATTTATCAGAACCTCAGTGGATACGGCAATTTCAGAGGATTTCATTGCTCAGGCCAGACACGCCATGATCTGTATACCAACACCAATAAACAGAAGCTGAATTAGCTGGCAAGTTATTTTTAACTCTGCTTAGATAATATTGAGTCAGAGGATCAAATAACCTGTGCTTTACAGATTAGTGGGCAGAGTTACCCATCGAAAGTGTCACAGCACTAATACATTAATAACTTAATAGGCACTAACAGCTCTGAGCAGTCCAAGCCTCACCCCCAGCCTTGCCCCAGGGCCCCAGGTGCCCATTCAATCTCAGCCCTGGCCTGTCAATCCGTCCCTGAGCAAAGCAGGAGCTGTGCTGGGCTGCAGCCACTGCCACCTCTGAGCCCGGCCAAGGCACCCTGACCCGGCTTGACCCTGGCCCTGCCTCGCCCCCAGGGACCTGCTCCATGATATGGTTGAACCTGGCTGTCACCTCTGGACACACCTCACTGAGCTGGGTGGTGACCCTTGCCCAGCCAGCTGCCGTACCCCTGGCTCCCAGCCAGCCCTTGGTGTACCCAAACTGGAACCTTATTCAAAAAGTTAATGATTGCAAAACCAGTCTTTGCCAGGTAGGGATTATATATATATATATATATATATATATACACACATATATATATATATAAAAATTAGAAATTAAAACACATTGGCCCAAAGGGGTTTGAATAGTATGCCTATAGTATACCACAGGTATACAGCATCTCCACACAGTTTCAGACAAGTTATAAACTATTAATATACCTTTGTGGTGGCTCTTTCCACACAACGGACAAACAGCACCTATATCAATAATTTCCTTATCTCGTTTTGCAGTGTAACTATTAACCATACCTATTAACAACTTTGTCTAAAAGATATGTCTAGCATATATATATATAGCAACCATAATATACCATTTTATAGAATTACAGAATTAAACGAAAGGATTGGATTGCAACACACTTAGAGTTCCTCCCTTCAGTGATTCATGCTTATTTCTGGAGAGACAATACCAGACTCATGTTGCATTTCTAAAAGGCCATCTCATAAATATTTACTCACATAAACCCATGTTGTAACTCATTCTCATCAAGGAAGACATTTGGAAAAAGGCATGTAAATAAGCCATTGTTTTCCCTAATTGTATTTCAGGTTCAGTGTGGACACGAGAAACTTTTACACAGGAACTTGAGTGATTTCTATTCCAAAGACAGGCTGGTTGTTGCTGCCTGCCTGTGCAGCAGCTGGTGTCTAGTACAGCAGCTCATGAGCCTCCAGCAAACACGACACACTAACCCACTTTCTGGGCATGAGCCTCATTCACTGCCCCAGCCTGCACAGTTAAGTTTAAATTGTTAAAGCTGCAGAGTTTGATCACACAGTTTGAGTACTTGGGTTTTAAATTAAGAATGATAACTAAGCCTTTAAAAGGAGTGGCTACAACACAGGACTTGGCTTAGCACACTGATGCAAATGCAACTGCTTTCAGACAGAAGCTAAGACTGACCCTGAATGTCCTTCAGCATGGAAATGATGGGGCCTGTGTGAAATTCCAGCCAAAGCCCAGCACCACGGCCTCCACTGTGATCTTTCAAGAGTTCAAGACAGCAAACACACAACCAAGAGTATCCTTTGGTTATATGGATTTATCAGAATCACCATCATGACGAAAATGAAGCAGGGCTTGCATTAAAATGTATAAGTCCTGCTATGAATTCAACTATGCCAAAGTAAGCCTGTCAAAAAAGGTGGAGATGAGTTCTTTTTGGGAACTCTCTATATGAACTGACTTTGTACAGCACAATATACTGTATGGGATCCTACTTGATATGACAATAAATATCCTTGACTTTATTTCCTTAATTTTTTTCTTCTGAAGTCTCTCCTCTCACTTTTGCAGTCCTCCTGTTAAAAGCTAGCTAAGAAATGGCCAATAATCTCAAGACTTTTCACACAGTTCTTGTAAAACTTTCAAGTTCACGGCATACTAACTGTGAAATGACACGTTCTTTCTTTGGTCTCAGGGAAATTTTGATTTCCTGAATGCTTTCTTATACTAATTAACTCATGGCTTTATTCAAATTGTTTTTCTTGATTACTACTTCAAAGCGCAAAGATAAAGAAATTTATTATCACCGTTGATCAAAGTATAGTAAGAGTATGTGTTATGAGACCTGTGTGAATTATTATGCAAAATATTCCTGTAATCACCATAAACATGAGAAGCAGACTACAGACTATATCTTTCTGTAATCTGGTTCCAGGAGAGACAGCCACAGGAGGAAGGCTAAGCTTGCCTCTGAGTGGCTGGGTGACGTGGGCAGCAACGGCTCAGATAAGCTGGGCCTGTATCCAATATCCTGGCCTGTATCAAGGCCAAGCTGGATGGGGATCTGAGCAACCTGGTCGAGTGGATGGTGTCCCTGCCCATGGCAGGGGGTTGGAGCAATATCACCTTTATAAGGTCCTTTCCAACCCAAACCAGTCTGTGATTCTATGATCCAGTGGGGCATCTTCGTTTTTGCATCTTGTGCATGAGACGAAGGATTTGGAGACACAAGCAGAAGCTCTGTGCCAGGCACCTGGGGGATGAGTAGGAGATAGAATCTCCTGGCTGTGCCTGTATTTGTGCCCATTTCCTTCCAGTACTGTCAAATCCATAGCTAATTTTTTTTAATTTTACATATTTACCTGTAAAAATTTGAGCAAGAATGAATACAGCTATAAAATGCATAGAATTCTCCTATATTATTCTATAGTTGTTCATTTTAAGTTAGGTATAAAATATGCCTTTGCTAGACTAGATCAAAATGGGAAACTATTCTATACAGAAAGCCTCAGAGATCAGTCTTATATGAATCTTTCTAAAGTGCATTTGAACCTGTTCCTGCACAGCAGCCCAAAGGTTATTGGCAATGCACCAGAGAAACCCATGACTGGTGGATTTAGATAGTAGCTGCAAATCTGCGTTAATCTCTGTTTACAATCTACCCTCTACTACTGTCTACAGAGAGTAACTACTAAGCTGAAGATGGTTTTCATAGCAGTATTTACTGAAAAAATCAGTTTAAAACCATCTACTAGGGACAAAACACTTGTAAAATCGACCTGGAACTTAATCTCCTACTTCATGTAAGCTCTGAATAAAGAAGTCAAGAACCACATAGGTAAGAGTGATTTTGGTAGATTTTCTAAACTATATTGATTTTAAGCGTGCAGTGTAATTTCTCTCTCTATTGGAAGAAAATGATGACGAATTGAAAAATTGAGGAATTTGAAGATGTCACGGTCACTGTATGACAAGTACTCCTTTCAGTTTGTTTCATTAGCCTTTCAACATGCTAATTTTCTAGGTTTTTAGATATGTGTGAAGAAACTGTATTTTGACATCACACAAATAGTCAGTTAACTTTTGCCACCTTTGGTTTAATGTAGGGCAGATATAATCTACCACGGAAATGCTGCACATATTCAGTATTATCTTTTCATAAAAAGATTATATAAAGGCTTGTTATTGATAATTGCTATATGCAAGAGCCAGGAAATCCGTGGCTGCAAGTGTTTTGTACCAATTGGTAACAAAAACTCCATTGTTCAGAGATAAGTAGATATAACTAGAATAATAAAGCAGCACTGACTAGTGATGGCCTGTTATGCAGTGTGTCTGCATAGATTAAATATTCAAGTTTTTTAAAAGTTATGCTTTAGATAGTAAATTAAAAGGTGTACTTTGGGCATCTGCAGTTTGGACATGATGCAGCACTCAGCCCTTTCTCCTTGGTGGAGTGCTTTGGAGAGGCCCCAGTGAGGATACACACAGCAAGCAGGGAAGCCTTGCTGTTCAGAATGGGGCCCTTTCTGCCAACAGATTGCTAAAAATCAGTAACAGCTGCTTGTAGCCCATCTTCCCTTGAGTGTAATACTCTATGCCTAGCTGCCATGGGAAGGGCAGGGGCTGGCTGCGCATGGAGGGGATGGCCTCTGGAAGAGGCTCATGGGGCACCTTCCAAGGCCAGGGCTGCCCCAGTGCCAGGATGATGAGGGCTTACACACACTCCATTTCAGGAAATGATGGAAAATCCATGGGGCAGGAAATGAGCAAGAAAGGAACATGAGCTAGCATGTGCCCAGGTGGCCAAGGAGGCCAATGGACATGGCCTGGATCGGCAATAGCGTGGCCATGGGGACCAGGGAAGGGATTGTCCCCTGTACTGGGCACTGGTGAGGCCACACCTTGAGTGCTACATCCAGTTCTGTGGGCCCTCACTTCAAGGACATTGGGGGGGCTGGAGTGTGTCCAGAGAAGGGCAGCGGAGCTGGGGAAGGGCTGGAGCACAAGTCCTGTGAGGAGCGGCTGAGGGAGCTGGGGGGGCTCAGCCTGGAGAAAAGGAGGCTCAGGAGAGACATTCCCGCTCTCTACAACTCCTTGGCAGGAGGCTGTAGCCAGCTGGGGTCCGTCTTTTCTCCCAGGCAAACAGTGACAGAACAAGGGGACACAGTCTTAAGCTGCACCAGGGGAGGTTTAGATCGGACATTAGAAAGAACTTCTTCCCAGAAAGTGTGAATGGACATTGGAATGGACTGCCCAGGGAGATGGTGGAGTCACCATCCCTGGAGGCGTTTAAGGAAAGACTGGACATGGCATTCAGTGCCATGGTCTGGTTGACACGGTGGTGTTCGGTGACAGGTTGGATTCGACGATTCCGCCCCCACCCCATTTT
>VZRJ01000817.1:1000361-1052999 GCA_013397565.1 Ptilonorhynchus violaceus
ACAGACAGGCAGGCAGACGCACTCCGCGCCTGGCGGCTTTATTTCTCCCTGAATGCCAACCCTCGTGAGGGGCTCGGTGACCTGTACCCCGGGTTTGTGCCGTACCCCGGGTTTGTGCCCTCCCGAGAGCTCTGACCGAGCTGCAGGAACGCGGTGCCTGGGAGTTGGTTTTCCCATGTAAAGAGCTTAAATGGCTTGTTAAAGTCGGGTAGGAATGTTTCTAGAAAACCTGTAGGAATAATAATTTTTTTTTTTTTTCCTGTCGTAGGTGCGTAGGTAAACCCTCAAGAGAGGTTTTCGAAAGAGCTGTGTAGCTTCAGATGTGTCACTGAGTAAAACGAAGGGTCTTGAGTGTTGTGCACAGGGGGGTGGCGTCCTTCTAAAAATAGTGCATCGGTAGGACACCAATATCTAGATTTCGTCACCTAAATAGCAAAGTGGCAGTGCGTTTGTATTTTTTCAGTTAAAATTAATGCAAGTGTTAAGATGTTCAGCTGAATGTGGTTATTTTTAGAACTCTGAGGATTTGTCATAAATATACTAAAAATGTGGTAAATCCCTGGAGTCAGAGGCTCAGTTTTGAGAAAAATGAGGACTGATTAGGAAAAAAAAATAATAATCCTCTTCAGAAGCAAAAATGCCGCCCATGAAAAGTCTGCTGTGCCCTAGATGAAGAAAGAGCTTAATCTTGGAGTTCATCATCCTGAAAGACTGGATCTTCTGAGATTTAAGCTTAAAATGTGGGGGTTTACCTATGTTTTGCAGTATACTTGGTGGTTGAATTTACGGTGGCAGCAGCTTTCCAGGGCCACCTACCTTGTGCTGGTCTTGTTCCCCAGACAGACTCTGAATTCCGAATTCCTTAACGTGGTGAGGGGGTGGCCTCGGTGCTGTCAGTGAACTTCGATTTCTTAAAGACATTGAGATTAATGGGACCGGTATTGCAGCCGTAAAAGGCAGGTCCGTAAACATTAATTTCCAAGTATTAGAAAGTTAAAGCTAAATTATCAAGATGCCTGCTTTATCCCAGAGAATTTCCAAGCTTGGTTACTTGGAAGATTTTTTATTTCTCAGGAACTTAAATTTCTGTTGCATTTGTTTTGGGTTGGTACTGTCTCTGCTAGAAAATTGATTTTATGGTGGTTTATTAATTCCTGCTGAGTCCTGGTGTTGAGAACTGCAAAGGAAAACCTGGAAATTGGAGGAAGCAGTTATTTCTTTGTGGCTTGAATCTGTGATATGTTGGGTTATAGTAATAAAACATCTTTTTTTAAACTGCCATTGTAGCCTGGGAAGTAGTGAACAGCTGCTTGCTTAGTGGAGGCACTATTGACCACTTCTCAAATCCCCCAGCGAGCCCCCATGCCTTGGGAGAG
Organism: Ptilonorhynchus violaceus; assembly: GCA_013397565.1. Taxonomy (NCBI): domain Eukaryota; kingdom Metazoa; phylum Chordata; class Aves; order Passeriformes; family Ptilonorhynchidae; genus Ptilonorhynchus; species Ptilonorhynchus violaceus. The sequence goes on from VZRJ01000817.1 coordinate 1,001,738, forward strand.
ATTTTAATGTCTTAATTTTAGCAGAAGTTTATGGCTCTGTTGCCAGGATAAGTTGCAGAAAGTTATTTAACTTGATTTTTTTTTCTGAATCCCTGTTTTTTTTTGTGGATTTGAGGTAGTTTGAGTAGGATAATGTGCAGCTGTTAAAATACTTGATCACAGGTAGAGCTGTATGGAGTGGTGCACCAATTTTTGGTACTTTGCTTTGCACAAATGAGGATATGAATAGATTTGATGAACCTCAGCAGTTATCAAAGTGTTTCATTTCAATGACTGTGTTGCTGCTGTTTATCTGTGATAATCATTTGGATAACTACCTTAGATAACAATTTGTCTTTATTTGCTTGACAAGCTTGTATTTGATTACATCTCTGATAACTGTAGTTTTTTATTATATACATTTCTGCTTACATGAGCTAACGATACAAGTTGCTTTGGATGGTTCTTATGGCCTTGGACACTCAGACATACATTAGATGTACACCTGACTATTTTTTTGGTTTACAAGAACTTTCAGTAACTTTTTTTTTTAATGCAGTCTCTAAAATTCTGCTACTTCTTATCTGCAGTATAGAATTATGAACTTGTTTCTGTACTTGGGCTCTTAAGACAGGTCTGTTCAAGAGAAGCTCGCTTCTTCAGGGGGTACTCTTGGTTATTTGGCTGTTACAGGTAACCAGTCCAACCTCGGAAATTCAGAAGCCTGCTGAGCATTGTAGGTAGCCTTTATTGACTACCTATATTCGATACAATTATTACTATAAAAGGATATTTCTGTCCTTTTCTTAATTTTCAGATGTCAGCTTACTATTAATGATCACTTTTGCTTGTAGCCACATGGGGAGTGTTGGGAAGAATACTGAAATCCCAAGTTTAGAACAGGTGGAAGGGTGCTCTTCCCTCACCCCCATGATGGGGTCTGTAAAGGCAATGTAAAGTTTATCACAACAAAGATTTCGGTTATTTGGTGTGTTTTTATAAAAGAAAACTTAGTGATATTCCTGGGGGGTAGCACTTTGAATGATTACATGTGATGGAGGACACTGAAACACAAACCTGTAATGTAGTATTTAAAGAAAAGAGTGTGGAAGGAGTTAAGGGACTTTTAATCTGAATCCCTTGATGCGGCGCCTTGTGATCCACCTTCCCGGGAGTCACCTGGACTTTGGGAGCTCGTAAACAGGGAGTTGGCTGCGGGCTGGGTGGTTTGTTGTTGTCGGGAGCAGCTCCTGCCGTGGGACTGCACCCAGGGCTGGGCAGGTGCTGAGTGAGGGCTGCAGCACGTTTGTGGTAGGAGGCTGTGCCGTGTGGCCTCTGTGTTCATAGTCTGTCACGCGGTTTCCCAGGCCATTAGACAGCCTTGCCAGTGAAGGGGAAAAGGCAGGAAAAAACATTTGGGTTTTTTTCCCTGTGTTTTCCATGATTCTTAGATGACATTAGTAGTTACAGTGCTTTTGACCAAGATTCACTACTAGTGGTAATGATAGTGCAAGTACTGGATGACTTGCTGTTTACATTGTGCTGTTGACCAATGTAAGTGCAGTTGCAACACTTGTTTCCCATCAGTTTTGTGCTTAATCTGACCTCACGTTTCTCTCTGTGACAATATTTGCATTGTGGGATAAACTGCCTTGTGTTAAGATGATCCCCTCAAGCTCCTTTACTAAAGCTGGAAAATTTATAAATTGATGTCAGTGTGTTTCCCTATCATTTTTGCATTGGATGTAATATGAAGGTTATTTTTTTCAAAACTAATACAGGTTTTTGTGGCATTTTATCTGGACAGGAGGGGAAAGCAGACAGATGCATGTGAGTGCCCCATGGCTGCAGCTGCCCCAGTTCATTCATTTATTGCCTATTGTAACTTGGAAGCATTCTTTAGGTAAGAAAGTTGATTCAAAATATGTGATTTATAAACTGAATACACTTCTGTGTTGAATCTTTAGATTGAATCTTGGTGTTTTGTGCTCTCAGTTAAAATGTTATTTAAGTATGCTGTTTATATGTGGCATTATAAACCTTTTATTTGTTAGACACTGACAGTACTTATGTCTTTGTGCTGTGCAGGCTGCTCACTTCACAGAAGAGAGAACAAGTGATTCTTGTAGACTGTGCAATACAAGGCCACCATAAATGACAGATTTCTTGAGGTGCCACCCACAAACAGAGTTACTAATGAATATCAACTTTCTCTTTATAGAGAAGCATGACTACTCAGCTCTAAATTACCTGGTGTGTGAGCTGAGCTGCAGCATTGCTTGCACAGATTGCAGTACTTGAGTTTGATTTTGTGTAGAAGATGGGGCCTACTTCTCACGTTCTCATAAATAACATGTACTACTCCTGTGTTTCACTTTACATCTATAAAGTTGATATTAACTGGGTAGTTTTTCAAAAGATGATGATATGACCTGGGAGAGTCTAAAGGCTTGTCCTCTCTTTTAAAGAAAAATAGAGAAGTTCAGCGCTGCAAGGTTGCTGAAGATGTTTTTACTGGTTGAACACAGTACCTGGTAAACATCCTCAGTTTCTAAATCTGCTTTTAAAATCTCTCATGATTTAGTGAGGTGTGTGTTGCTGTTCTTGTAGCTTTCCATTAAAACATCTTCAGATAATGTAAAATGGCTAACTGTATGTGGAGGTTTCGAGTCTATTATAGCACACCAAGATACTCTTTCATACTAAGATACAGAGTTGTTTTTTCATATTAATATATGAGAGGATATTGGTACATAATTGGTACATTTTCCAGATACAGTTTAATTAGCCAAAATGGTTTGTTTACTGTCAAGATTATCATGGTGCAGTAAGCATACTTTTGGAGTAGAAGTGAATAAAGTTTAAAGTCAAGAGTCTTTACATTTCAAAGTATTAGAAGTCATATTGTTCAATACAGCTCTTTTGATTCATGTGGTTTTGGTGTACAGTAAGCTGAAAAGAAAATAAACATTTCTTGTCTAGGTTTGTAGTTTTCTTTAGGTAATACTCAAGAACCCACAGGTATATCTGTCTTGCATAAGTGCTCATGTGACTAAAATTGTAGGTAGTCCAAAAACTAGGTTTTTGCCAATAATTGCACCTTCGTGTTAGTTAAATGATATTTTTCAGATAATGTTTGGTAAAACTAATTTGCTTGTTATGTTCTGCTTTTCTGCTTCCACATCTACCCTGCAGAGCAGTGGGTGCTATTTGTCTCAGTCTTTGTTGCAGAGTTGATTTTAGTCTTTCCTATGGGTTTCTGAGACACTGCAGAACAGTTTTTCTTTGGTTAATGGTTTCACAGGTTGGTTCATCTTCTGGGACCCATCTCTGCCTTCTGGTTAAGGAATCCATGCACACATACAGGATGACTCAACAGTGGGATGGATGTTCAGGTACCAGAAAGGTTCTGGTAACTTGACAGGAACCTCCACATTCTTTGGAGGTATGTGTGTGTGTAAACCTCTCATGGAATACTACCTGGATTATATCACAGGGAATTGTAATTTACCTAATTTCAGTTGTGTTTTAAAATATTTACTGTTTACGGTTTAAGTATTCAGAATGAAATAAGCATTCATATTTTTGCAGTAGATATTGGGGCTTCATGTTTGGTAAAAATGTTCTGATGCATAACCAGTGGAACATTTTTGTGGCTTTGCATCCCACGATGAATAACAGGAATTAATTTTGCTAGATTTAAAATCCTGTAGTATAGGATATTAAACATAGAAATTCTGGAGATAGCAGATTTAAAGGCTGGAGCAACAAGAAAAGTTCTGGCCGTGTTCCAGCAGGCAGAGCATAGATAGTGTGTACACCAGCAATACCTTCCTGCATCTCTTCCTACATCTGGAGTGGATGTGCTGCTTCTGGTCTCTAGCCTGACCTGTGGTTTAGGGGAATGCCCTTTCTGGTTGTTCTCACACACCAGAACTTCTTTGTGGGAGCCAAATCAGCACCCATAAAGTTCAAGGAAGTTTCAAATAAGATAAGAAATATTTCCATTTTTATCAGAAACTTATCTTTAACCAAGATGTTACAGATAATGCGTGAGAATAGCAATAGCAAGGAGAAGCTCCTCAAACAACAGCGTTTATTTAATTTCATTTTTTTGTTCTGGACTTCATGTCTGGGGAATAGCTAAGTTTGTAATTCCTCTCAGGGAGGGAGGAGGAAAAACAAACAACAGGTATATCTGACTCTAAAGGTATTTAGCCTTTGCTAAATTTAGCAAGGCTATGAGCAAGTGTAAGAGAGTTTTGTAATGTTTAATTACTACATCCACACTTAATAGTTTGGAATGCCCATTTGTTGTGTGAGTTAAAGCACTCTAAAGTCATAAAACGTGGTTGCGTGGATGATGGCTTGATGGTCTAGTACCAAAATGTTTATTCATGATGAGCCTCTTCATTACATTAGTAACACTGTTAATGTAAGCCATGTGTCTATTCAGGGAAGAAAAACTATTATTTCATATAATTTAAAGAGTGTTGCTACCTTATCCTTCTGTATATATTGCTGATTCCGATCATTAATGGAAATTTAAATAGACTGAGTGCATATTCATAACAACTGCTAAAATAAGTTCCTTGGTGATTGAGATAATTTGTCAGGAAGTCAAGCAGTAGTGAAGCTGGTGATATGAACAGCTCTTAATTAACTGGCTACATTGTTCCTTCCAACTTCTCAAAGAATGCACATGCTTTCTTTTCATAAAAATGGAGTCTGTCAGACACCTCATCTGCCAAACAGATCAGGTTTTCTAAGTTGGGGGAAATGCCAGGTATGTTTTTTATAGGATAGTATGTATTTTGGCAGCTGTTTCTGCAATACAGAGATTCGTGTTATTTTTCTCCCCACCCGTAATGAAGATACTATGGAAAATTTTCAGTCCAGAAAAAGCAAGCTGTGAGGGTTGCCATGGAAGTTTGTTCAGTAAAAGTAGATAATTTGCTCTGTTTGTTCTTGAAAAATGCATGATTGCTTTGAAAACCCTCATTGCAGACAGGTTGTGGAGAGAGGTCTAGCTGGACATCTGATTAGTGGGACAGTTGAGGAGGGGCCTCAGCCTGCACTAAAACGAAGTGGCATTTGAAACAGTTAAAGACAGTTGTTAAGAATTGACTGAATAACAGGATTCAGTCTAGAATGGGCTCGGGTAGATTGCAGTGCTTCAGCCTGTGAAAGCAGAGCTTTTCCTTATGCTGCTCTTTCCTGAGCTCTGGCCCGTGTGGCAAATGTCCCATGCTAAAGTAGATCCGTGCAGTTTGTTGAACTGCAAGGTCACTGTCCTTTCTCCTGCTGAAAAACAGCCTGTGAACCTCACTTACTTTGCCCTGTTTTGATAAGTGGCCTCTGAAGTTTTTTGTTGTAGTTGTACAAATGTTTTTCCTCTGCCTGGCATGGTCCGGGGGGAAGGCAAAGGGAAGGTGGGCAAAACTTTTTAATCTGACTCTTCTGAACACATCTGTTCCAGGTTTATCTGTATTTAAAAAGGGAATCTGTGAATAGGTTCTGTAGTTGATAAACTGCTTTTAGAAATCATGAGTGGATTCCATAGTTTGTCTGCTGAGTTTAAATTTAACTGAAACAATTTTCTACTTCTGAATTAAATTGCTGTTAAATACTTCTTGTTCACTATAAAATGCTTTCTGTACTATGAAATACTAACGTGTAAAGCTACACTTGGTAAATTAACAGGCCCAAGTTCTCCAGATTCAAATCAATTTGTACGAAATAAAAGGTGGTGAGAGAGAAGGTCCTTGCCAACATCTGTGTGCTGGATATTGACATATGGATATGCTTCTTTTCAAAGTAACGCGCTATATTTAAATTCTGTTAACTTGTTATCTCTTACTGTGTTTCCACTGCCCTGTTTCCCTTCCTCCCCTAATTTTCTGTATTTTTCTAGAGACCTGTTGTACGTGAGACCTTTCAGGAACCTGTGCAGTTTGTATACATTGGATTGTTACATTCCAAAACTTTCATGATGAAGAGAGTGGGGCAGAAACTTATGACTGGAACTGAAGCTCCTCAAACATCACACACAAGCAAAAAACAGAAAACTGCTTTATGTGACTCAGGGTTTGGGGAATCTGACCCGAGCACCTCGATGGACTGGGGCAGCCTTCCCCACCACGTGATTCTGCGTGTTTTTCAGTTTCTGACTTTAGTGGATCGAGCCAGGGCATCTTCTGTTTGTCGAAGGTGGAACGAAGTTTTTCACATCCCAGATCTCTGGAGGAGATTTGAATTTGAACTCAGCCAGCCAGCCACTTCTTACTTAAAGTCTACGCATCCGGATCTCATCCAGCAGATTATCAAGAGGCACGCTGACCATCTGCAGTACGTCAGCTTCAAGGTAAGCCGCGGATGAGCGGCGGCTCCGCGTCACGTCGCTTTGTGGGGGGTGCAGCTGCTCTGCGTCAGCTGCCTTAAGGGTGGTACCTGGCAAGTCTTGTGTTTAGAAATGCAACTACTTCAACGATTTATTTCCACACATGCACACTATTTCACTCAGTTGTCCACAGTCTAACCTCTGCAGAGTAAATAAAGAGCTAATGTCTTGTAAAACAGAGGAGGAAGGTGAGATGAAATTTTTCCAAGGTTACTCATGAGGCTTATGAACTGAGAATCACTTCATTTTTTAAGGTGCAAAGGTGTTGTCCATGCAGATAAAATGGATTAATTTGCTGGAGCATATCTAGACTTAGTTGAGTCTTTTTTGGGCGTAAAGAATTGGTATTTTAAAAGAATGCATGCATAGCACTGTGTATCGTAGCACCAGTATTGTTACAGTATTGCAATCACATGAGGTTATTTGAAGAGGAGACTTAAATTTAAGGTCTCTGTTCATACTAGAAATACCCAGCAGTCACACTTCAGAAGGTTTTCTAATAGTAACTTCCCTGAACTCTTTCTTGTCTTGAAATTTCCAATCAGTGTTGCTCTTTGTCCCTCTGGTAATTGCAGTCTGGAGCAGTACAGCCGAGTAGATGTGGAACTTGCGGTCTTAGGTATCCATGGTGCTGTTCTCTAAATAACACTGAAGAATGACTTCACTATTTTTAAATTGCTTTTATAGGTTGATAGTAGTACTGAGTCAGCAGAAGCAGCCTGTGACATCCTTTCTCAGTTGGTGAACTGTTCTATCAAGACACTGGGTTTGATCTCTACAGCAAAACCAAGCTTCATGAATGTCTCTAAGGTAAGGTTCTACAAACTGTAACAAGCATCTTTGAATTCACTCTTAATGAACTAGCTTTCATACTTCAGTTTTCTTAATGTGTTGTTTTTCAGTTGATAATTTTTATGTAACAGTTTATAGTTTGTAGTAACAGAAGAGCTACTTTCTGGAAAATAAAGGCTATTTTTTTTTTTTTCTGCAGAGAAATTCTAGATACTTCAAGCTCGTCACTCTGTCCAGTTATCCCTGTACTTATGACTGTATTACAGTGAAACAATAGATGAGTTCAATACTTAGTGTAAAGTTAAGTTTTGTCACATGCAGCAGCATGTTTTTAAATAAAGATTCCCTATGTTCATGTTCAAATAAGCCTTTCTTTGTTACTCAAAAAAGGGGATGCCTGAAAAGTGATTACTTTTGTACTTTGTGTGTGCAGAATGTGAGGTTAAAAAGCTGAAGTTCTGCCCATCTTTTCATAAGATTTTTTTTCCCTCCTTCAATTTCTCCAAATAGGCTCATTTTGCTTCGGCATTGACAGTAGTTTTTGTAAATTCCAAGTCATTATCATCAATCAAGATAGATGACACACCACTTGATGATCCTTCCTTGAAGGTTCTTGTTGCTAACAACAGTGATACTCTAAAACTGCTAAAAATGAGCAGCTGTCCTCATGTTTCACCTGCTGGTGAGTAGTGAATGTGTGTGAAAAATGGAGTAGTAAAGCGTCATAATTGACGTAGTGTTGAGTTCGGACAGTTGGAAGGGGAAGAAGAAGGTTGTTGTTAGTGAATGAGTTAGATTGATGAAGGTTGGGGTGCTGCATCTTGTGGAATCCTGGGGATTTTTTTTACATTCTTTCCAGCTGCTTTGATACCTCTGATGATAGGCCTTGAGGGGGAAAAGCCTTTAGAATTAGTGCAAGCCTTTCACATGTGTTCCAAGCACATGATGTTCGTGACCAGTTCTTGTGTAAGGGGAACCAAATGTGTGCTCCTTAATGTGTGCAGCTTTGTAAACTTAGAGCTAATTGGTGTTCTGTGGGAACACACACACAGAATCCCTGATTCATGAATCAACTGCTGCTTGGTGGGATAAAGGAGATTAGAGCAGTTGTCAGGAGTTGTTCTGCAGGGTGCTGTATGTACAAATTTCGCAAACCCGTGGTGTAACACAGAGTTTCCAGGGTGCCCTCGTGTGTCCAGATCTGGGACTGTGAACTTGCACATTGGTTGGTGACGGGCTCACTGCCTTCAAAATACAGCTGGAAGTTCAGAGGGCTTTTGGGTCCCTTCTCACCTGCCTTTCTCCTGAAACCTTAATGCTAAGGAAAGGGAATCTGGGTCTGATCTATTCCTGTTTTCTTTTCTGGAGTCCACAAGAGGTGACTTAATCTGGGCACTTCATACTCCAGCAGATTAGAAGGAGTTACATTGTTTAGGTCTTAATTCACAGAAGGTTGTGTTTTAACTGTTAAACTGATGGTGATTTAAATAGCTTAGATGAAAGTTGAAGGAAGAAGTATTAAGGAAGGGAATAGCGGCAGCTTCAGTTGAATCTGACCTGATTTCAGTTGCTTCAAAGCTGAGGAAATTCTGCTTAGGAAAGAACAAAGAGGAAGATACGCACATCCAAGATGAATGTGACTTTGTGTTATACTTGTCTCTTTTACTGAGAAGTGTTAATGGCCAAAACCCTATAAAATGTTGTGGATTATCTATCTAGAACTTGGATATTTAATGGGGTTTGGATATAAGCATAAAAACTCAAGCCAATTGAATTAGGAGTCGCTTGAACTTTACAGCAAACAACTGTGTTTATGCTTGCTTTTCATTTTACAGAGTAATTTTTTTTTTTGTTCTTCAGGCATTCTTTGTGTTGCTGATCAGTGTCACGGACTTAAGGAGCTGGCTTTGAACTACTACATATTAAGTGACGAACTGCTGCTGGCTCTTTCAAGTGAAAAACACGTTGATCTCGAACACCTTCGTATTGACATCGTGAGTGAAAACCCCGGACAAGTTCAATTTCACACCATTAAAAAGCAAAGCTGGGATGCTCTTGTTAAACACTCCCCCAAAGTCAACATTGTGATGTATTTCTTCCTGTACGAAGATGAGTTTGATGCTTTCTTCAGAGAGGAAACCCCTGTCACGCACCTGTACTTCGGCCGCGCGGTGAGCAAGGCGATGCTGGGTCGCATTGGCATGAACTGCCCCCGGCTGATCGAGCTGGTCGTGTGCGCCAACGGACTCCAACCTTTGGATGATGAACTCATCCAGATCGCGGAGCGCTGCAAGCACTTAACGGCCATGGGGCTGGGGGAGTGTGAAGTCACCTGCAGAGGGTTTATTGAGTTTGTAAAGATGTGTGGGGGCAGGCTCACTCAGCTTTCCATAATGGAGGAGGTTCTGATTCCAGATAGTGATTACAGCTTAGATCGGCTTCATCTGGAAGTCTCCAAACACCTGGGAAGAATGTGGTTTCCTGATATGATGCCAACATGGTAAATTCTCTCTGGTTTTGGATAAAATGGTAGAATTGGGGTGTTGCTTTCTATGCAAATAAAAAATTGAAAAAATCAAATGTGAAAACTTTCTTCCAGATTTGAGTTTTTCTACCTTGAGAACCTCTAGTAGACTAACAGCAAAACTCTCTAGCATATTAATTGTATATTGAAATAGAAAATAGATTTAAGTGTACTTAACAGTTCTGAAAGTATGTCTGCGGTTTACAGGTGCTTCAAACTTCAGTGAACTTGGGCTTCTCTGAGCTTCAGTTTAAATGTTCCATTTACTTTAAAGTGGTTTTGTTTTTTTCTTTCATGTTTTTAGTCTTTCTGATCTAGTCAGAAGAGGAATAGAGAAACTATTTTCCTTTAGGAAATCTATCTATGGAAATTTGGATAAAATTTGGAGTACGGTATTACTTGTCATGATGTTTTATACAGCTGGTTTTTTAAAATATTCATGTTTTAATTGTAAAAGCTTGTACATTAAAATACACTAGCCCAGGCTAATCAGATATAATCTAGCTTAAACTCAAGGCAGTATATTGAAATGTTAATAAGCTTATGCTTACAAAAAACTTTCCAGTTTTAAATTGCACTTTAATTTTGTCGGATTAGCGAAACTATAGAGACTGCATTGTACAGTATCTTGTTTTTGTCTTATGCATTAAAAGGATAGGAAAGAAATGTTGTTAAAATTGCTGATTGTAAAAGTTTGCATCTGGATTGATTGCTTGAGTAAGTAATAAAGCACCTTGGAAACCGTCAGGATATAAGGAATAGCTTTGGATTTAGGCTCAAGTCTTTGTAGTCAGAGACTGATGTCTGAATGCTGTTCCATGCTTTCGTTATAAAAAAATAAGAAGGATTTCATAAATGTGGCTAGCGAGAAGGAAAGATCAAATGCAATACATTTGTCTTTGATCCGTTTCTATTTGGAATCAAAGGTTTAGAGCACTTAAATTTGTCATTTAGAGGCCAAAATGGACTACAGTAATCTTGCCTGTATCTCACAGAGCTTTGTGTAAGCCCTGATTTCTAGAGAAGGGGTTGCTGGAGGTGATCCTGAAATACTTCATTCAGGACTGTTTAATACTTGTTTGCTATTAATTGTTTTTTGAGAAAGATTGTATTATATTTATTTTCTTAGAAGGGAAAGGCATGATGAGTTGATGTAAATTAGAGTATGTATTTTTGTGTTGACATTTTGCACACTGTAAACTCAAATGCATTGTATATAAATTTTGCTGTAATTACTTTGATGCCGTACTTGTTTTATCTTCCTATTGATAGTGAGAACTCTACAAGAATTTGCTGGTGGCGTTTGTCACTGTCATGGTTACCCTTGGCTGGGGCCCCACGCCAGAGAATTGGGGGGGTGAAAGTGAGAGAATTTGTGGATGGAGATGAAGACAGTTTAATAGATAAAGCAAGAGCCACACATGCAAGCAACCCTAAAAAAGGAAATTAATTCACCGCTTTCCCGGGGCAGGTACAACAGCCATCTCCAGAAAAGCACATAAAAAGCTCCATCACACATGAACATCCCCCCTTCTTCCTTCTTCCCCCAGGTTTATATGCTGAGCCTGATGTCATACAGTGAGGAATGTCCCTTGGGTCAGCTGTCCTGTCAGTGTCACCTCCCAGATTGTGCACCCTGAGCCTCCTCCCTGGGGGGCAGCACAAGAGGCAGAGCGGGCCTGGGCTCTGTGTAAGCACTGCTCAATTACAGCAAAAACATCCTGTGTTACCAATGCTGTTTCCAGCACAAATCCAAAACAGCTTCATCCTGGCTCCTATGAACAAAATGAACTACCCCAGCCAAAACCAGTGCATTCACATCACAGAATGTGTTGAGTTTCTTTCCTGCTTACACAGAACAACAGCTAAAGGGTTAAACCACTCGTTGCTTGGACACACTTGTTCCCAGTTGGAAGCCCAAGGATTAAGGTAACACCTCAGTCAGTAATGCCTCTCCTTGCCTGTTGTACAGTTAAGAAGCATCTGAGATTGATCAGTAGGGCCTGTAAATTGAGCACTTCCATAATCTGGGGGATTATAATTTTCCTTTAAACAAAAAACTGAAATATTTCCAAACAGTATTTGGTTTAAGATGTGTGGTTCATTTTAAATGGAAACGTAATAAAGTGATTTAAACCATGCACTGATACTAGACTCATCCATCTGCTGCACTGTGTCCTGTTAGGGTTCTGTCCTGCTAGAAACCATGTATGTGACAAACTTTGGGAGAGACTGGAGAACGGCAAATTAGTCATTGTTTCATGTGTGTGCCTGAACCCTGAGGGTTTCTGACATGGAATCTGTAAAATGGAGTGTGGACAGAGCTGCTTGGTGTTGATAAGTCCTGGAGTCCTCCCTGTCTCTCCAGCCAACAGAATAGTGTTAGTGTGTTATCAAACACTGGTTACAGAGATACAGTGCAGGGGGAGACTGCTCAAAGGCTGCTTTGAATATTGTCCCTTTCTCAGGCCCTGTCACTAAAGCAGCATTTCTGTGAAGCTGCGCATTCACTAAGCTTGGAAAAGACCTTTAAGGTCATCAATTCCAGCTGTCGAATGTCAGCTTGCTCCAGCTGCAGGCTTCCAGATAAACGGGCCTGCATTTATGAATGTTGTGATTTTTGATGCACTGAATTTTTTGGAGCACTTACTCTGCTCGCTGATCTGACCAAGTGGGGCCAGCTCGTGCTTGGCGAGAAGCTGATAGGAATGCACCTTCTCTGCCACAGGAGGGAGTGAGTACTTCGCATTTTAGCTGATTTTTCAGACTCTGAGAAAGCTTATGGTAGCTAGCTAGTCGTTGCTAATTTCCCGATTCTCTTGTAAATGCAAATTTCAACAAGAAAGCAAATCTTTTTTTCCGTGTGTGAGTCCCTTTTGCCATCCAACAGACACTACTTGTGTAAGGCTCAAAGTAATAAATAAAATAGGTAATAGTGTAAACTGTTGTGCATGGGAAGAAAAAACAACTTTTGGATGCTGAGGTGAATTTATTTGGAATTTACTGCATTTCCAGTTCAATCTCTTTGCCCTTTTCCCCTTTCAAGATTGCCAGTAGGATCCGAGTGATCGCAGTTCTCAACATGGATATGAGATGTTATCCCGGGAAATACTCTTTGCATTGGCAGCATTCTCCCAAGGACTTGTCCCTTGGAAATTGCACCATTGTATCTTATGGGGTGGATACAGAGTAGTTTTACACAGAATCCTGATAAAAACAAGAGGAGAAAAAAACATCAGGTGACTGATGAAGCGTTTGTTCGTCTGTACTAACTCTGTTTCAGAAGTATTAACAATTTCTGTCTTATCCTTTCCACTGAGATAGCAATAGTGGGAATACCAAAATAGCAAAGACGCTGTGGTCATAAAATTAGGTAGTGGTTGGAGTCATTGATGGTAGAAGAGAGAAGATGGAAGGCAGGGAGAAGGTGGGAATTCCTGCTTTAGTAAAGGGAAGAGCTTGAAGGCATTCTACAGAACTCAATTGTTTGCCTTGTAGCAGAAGCAAAAAGTTCTGCATGGAAGTCGATAGAGGAAAACACGACTGCTTGGCTAACTGCAAGGTAGTACATCCTGTATGACCTGAAGACAAAGAAATATTAGATGTAAAATAGCTGTTTACCTGATCCACTGATTTGGACTCCATCATCAATGGCATTTCCGTTGTGGAAGAATTTAACAGGCCCGGAGAGCTGGCCGGAGAAGGGAGCGTACACGGTCGCCCCGTCGGCACAGATGACGTCCACTGCCCGGTGCTTCCCTTTGCCATTGCGTCTGAAAACAAGCACAGAAATCTTGCCAGGCCCAGTGTTAGAGAGGGAGACCACGCAGCACATGGTGAGGTGTGGAAATGGGCTGTTAGGACTTCAGTGAACTGGCTAAAGGATCTGCAAAGGTTTTTTGGTGTAGGTGATGTAGGCTGGATGACCTGTTAGAGTTGGAGAAAAAAGTCTTTCTTCCAGGTGTTTAAATAAAACCATAGAGTCACAGAAGGTTTGTTTGTGTGAAGAACATCAAGTCCAACCTTCCACTTGAGTCAGGAGCATTCCCAACACCAGATCAGGTCAGGCATGGCTTAGTCTGATAAAAACCTCCAAGCAGAGAGATGTTATGAACAATGTGGGCAGCCGAAAAGTTTCCTCATGTCCAATCTAAATCTTCAAAGCTGTAATTCTTAAGTGACTTAGAGTTCAACCCTTATTTCAGTAGAACAACAAAACCCCATGTGTTCCAATTATATTACCTTGGAGCTCCATAGTATCCACAGCCATACTTGTCACAGCCTCTTATCTCGTTGGTAGGATTCCCGGCACACACTGTGGCCCAGCGTCTGTCTTGTTGTGGCAATGGTGGAACAGCTTTGAAACACAGAAACATAGCACATGAAAGTTAACTTTTAGATTGTTTTAAGACTTGCACTTTTTAACTACTGTGTTTCATTTGCAGTTAGGTAAGAACATATGGAAATTACATCCCAGACATGTAGCTGGATTTTCCTCCACAAAATTTATCATCCTTTAAATGTAAATAGAATGTAGACCTAAGATGGATGGTAGTGTTTCTAGATGAGGGTTATTTCGTAGAAGAAACATGCTTTAAAGACAAAAATTCAAAAATAGTATCACAGGTCCTAGAGTGCAAAACTAATTCTGGTTTGCTTTTTTTGTTGTTTGCGTTTTTTACCAGGCGTAAGCAGATGAGTAGGATCCGAGTGGTCGCAGTTCTCAACATGGATGTGAGAAATAATGCCAGGAAATACTTTTTGCATTGGCAGCATTCTCCCAAGTGGCTGCCCTCGGACGATTTGGCCGTGGTACTTGAAGGGGTGAATACAGATGAGCTTCACACAGTAACCTGGGAGAGACGGGAGAGGAAGCCAGGTCAGGAAACATCAGCTGCATCTGCTCCCGGGGTGAGCAAGAAGCATTCCCTGCCAGCCTCTTACTGGAGACTGTAAGGATGAAGCAGAAATGTAGTCAAGGTACCAACAATGGTGAAATCGAAATTACTGGATTTGCTATGGCAAAAAGGAAAAAAGGGAGTTGGAACATAGGGACAGGAAAACATCCTCTCAGCAAAACTGAGGACATATTTCCGGTGCTTTATTTTTACTGTTTCCTATTTTTTGATTTGGGGTTGTTATTTTCCTGCTACCTGTTTTTCAACTCCTTTCTTCCCTCCTCTCCAAGAAAAGCATGGGAAAGGACTACATCCTGCTGGTGCTGTGTTCCAATACTTCAGCATGCTAGAGAGGGTGTAAGATTAATCAACACTGCGCTTGAAGTGAAGAAGCACAGAAACCTCGCTCAAGTAAATGAAGTGATTATTGGGCATGCCTCACAGCACACCTGCTGTTAATTACTTGCCTGAGCCCCTGATTTGGACTCCATCATCAATGGCGTTTCCGTTATGGAAGAACCGGATGGGTCCCGAGAGCTGCCCGCTGAAGGGAGCGTGCACCGTGGCCCCGTCAGAGCAGATGACATCCACGCCCCCGTGCTTCTCTTTGCCACTCTGCCTGGAGGCAGAAATCCGTAATTAGAGACATCTCTCAGGGCTGACATTATGGATCAAGAGGTCCCTTCGTGCAGGACGATACCTGAACCTCGTCTAACAAAACTTTTCTACTCGCAATGAAATGGGACCATCTTTTTTTTTTTGTTGCAAAATGTTCACGTTACTCTGACCTTCTTTAAAGGAGGATGAAATTTCAAATTTAAACTTATTTTTAATTTTCCCAAGTTCATGGGGTGTTTCAAACTGTTACATAAAAGTACCATTTTTCTACCCCAAAGTACATCTGTGCCATGTAAAATAGAATCTTACATTTGGTATTTTCTCATTTAGAAATTTGAAACTTGCATAATGAGGATAGACACTTGTTATAGAGCCTGGGGAGAGGAGATGACAGGAAAATGCAGGGAAGGCAGGAGTCATTCTACATATAAAAGCACTTTTTTCAGAGAAATATAACCTGTTGTGTTATGAGGTCCCTACTTAGAAACAACGATGCTGACGGACTTTTAATTTGTATATATGAATCTACTCAGCTTCCTGTAAGCTGTTGCTGAATGTTAGTTAAATTTCGGGTCTACAAGCAACAAGAATAAATGACACAAATCCTTGAAGTACTTCCGTGTCCCTTGCTCTGTCTCCCACTGCCCAGGCTCCCGCTGTGTTACCTGTCAGCACCGAAATTCCCGCAGCCATATCTGTCGCAGCCCCGGATTCTGTTGGTGGGATTCCCGCTGCAGATCGGTGCCCAGTGTCTGTGCTGCTGTTGAGGCGGGTGTGCGTCCAGCTGCTTGGTGAAAACTTCGCAAGGAAAAGAGGAAAAACAGGAAAAATTCAACCATGTTCTTAGTCCAGTGCAACAGAAAGTGTGAAGGTGCAAAATAGGGTGTTTAAAGCAAAAGACATGAGCTCAAAGGAGTCTGTAATTTCAGAAACTATAAGTAAAAGGACATTATACAACCTGCTGGATAGATTTGATCCATTTTTTCTTGGTGTCTTACTTCAAGGTATATACACTAAAACCAAAGCAAAGCTATAAAGATTTTTAAAAATAGTTTGTGAAATAAGTCAAACTGTTTTCACTTTCTAACAGTGCCAGGTTGATGGTTGGACTTGATGATCTTAGAGGTCTTTTCCAACCTTAATGATTCTATGATTCTTCCTGAAACCTCTGACGACTTCAATATATGACTCTTAATGCACACCTAATTCCACATTTTATAGTAGTCATAAGTGTCCACATTACCATAACTCTTCATAAAACTAGAGGGGAAAAAAACGTCAGCATTATTTATGTTCAAGTGAATTTCAATAATTCATTATTGTCTGCTGAAACCCAGTTAAGCCCAGCTGCATTACAGCAATCTCAACTCACCAGTGGACACCAGGCTGACCAGAGTGACCAGGCTGAGAGCTGGCATTTTGGGGCCGTTTCACCCGTGTTCTTTGATCCAATCAAAGACATTGAGCATCTGCCACCCGGGCTATTTATGTGCTTTTGAAAGTCCAAGTCTGTTGTTTTGGCCAATCAGTCTCGAGCGAAGGATTACAGCTCCAGGCAGTGGTGTTGCCATATTGGGCACTGTGGATGTCTACAGGATCTAACAGTTGTTTGAGCTGGTTGGGAAAGATGGGTAAAATAACTGGGCTCTTGGCACACAATAACCAGATGGAAATGAACAACGCCACATTTCAGGAAACTCTGGTTGAACTGTTTCTTAACACCTTTTCTTCCCCCTCTTGAAGTAAGGGCACATTTAGGCCCAAATTGGTAGGAACCACAAGTATGGTTCAGAGGGTTGAGTTGGAGGGAAAAGGTGGGCAAAGCTCCAGAGTGGATGTAACCAGTTTGTCCCTCACTGCTCATTCCTCTCTGGGTGTTTGTGCCCACCAGATCTTTGTGACCAAGAACACATGAAGTGTTTGGTGTTGCGTGAGTGTTCACTTAGAATAAGAAATACAAATGCTTTTGCATTGAAACGTCCTTTTTTTCTGGTTCAGCTGAAATTGTCAATTATTTTACTTAAATCCATGAAGTCCATTCACTGAAACCCTGGTATTTGACACTGTAATACTTATTAAAACATCTTCAAGTTCTGAAACAAAGTTGCAAACCCAAGTTGCATGGGCAAAACTGACCTGGAGTTCAATAATTCTAGGTTTTAAAATTATGCCTCTAGTACCTTCTCGGTTTCTGCTATTGTGCTATAAAGCAGGCTCCTTAGTGCCTCTTGTAATCCTTCAGTTTGATTTTTCTGCACTACTTACAGAAAAGCGTTAGATTTTCTTTACAGACATGTCTTAGTTAATATGAAATTTAAGCGAGTCGTGGTGCTTTCACATAAACTGTCTGATACTTCAAGTTACAGAAACCTCTGGAAGTCCCACAGATTTTATTCAGAGAAGAAACAGATGTGTCTCTGCCCCACTTCTACTTTGCAAAGAGCATCTGTATATTGTGTTTTCTGAAAACCTCCATGGAACAAGCAGTTGGAGACAAATTTTTCACTTGCGTTTCCAAGCTTTTCTTTGCAGCCAATATATTTAATCCCCAAACAATCTTTTAGCCCTCCCTGGGGTTATGACAAGCGGTTTGGCTGGTTTTATCCCTGCTGCTTTCTTCCCCATCCTGCCAGGGAGAAGTGCTGGTTTCCACACTCATAACCACCAAACAGATATTTATATAAAAGTTATGTCCCTTCAGTCTAGTTTTAATGGGGCTTTTGGTTGTAATTTGCTCAGTGTAATGGAGTCTTGGCTGATAAATGTTATGACGTGCTGGTAAGAGCTCTCAGTGGGTATTCAGGATTTGGGGATGCTGTTTATCCCTGAACTCAAAGATGGGGTATGTGGCTTTGTGTGATCCTTGCCAGAAACAACCTTCATTGTTCATTCCCCTTCATTTGACACGAGCTTTCTCCAAACCCCCTCAGCTCTCCTTAACAGCAGGAGTCAGCAGGGGAGGTGGTATAGGTGGCATTTTCAAGGAAGATTTCCTAGCTGAGAGGTAGTAAAGTATTTCTGAGCTTGGCTAGCTCCATACTGGCTGCTGGAAGCTTTTTTCCTACTGCAATCAAAACCATTTAAAAATAAAGACTTCTTCAGGGCATGCCTGGCCATTCCCAGTGGAGGGTCTCCGGTGGGATTTCTGCAATAATGATCTCTCTTAACCAGTTTTTATTTCTGATTTATTTCTGTTTGCACTAGGAGAGTTTTAAATACCTCATTAGATAACTTCAGCCTGGGGCAGACCTGCCTTGAAAAGCTACTGATTTTTATAGACTTCTGTGAACTCTCATGCTCCAGATTTTAGTAAGGAAAGAATTGGAGCACTTCAATCCATTCTAAAAGTCTGCAAAGGAAAGGCTTATTGTAAAGCCAGCCAAGCTGGTAGGCAAGAGAAGGGAAGGTGTTACGGGTGCACAGACACTGAAGAAGCTTTTCCTCGAGTCTTGTTTTGCAGTCTGGTACTTCGTAAAATGCCTCTAAGCTGCCTGTTCTTTGCAATTTTTTTTCTATCTCACCTGTGTGTGGAGCTGACTCCAAATTGCTCATAGCTGTGTACATTTATTTTTATTTTTTCTCTGTAAGAGATCCTAACAGCATTGTATCTTACCCTAGTCCTTGAAAAACACATCAAAATGCCATTGCTACTGTAATATATCTAATGCACTTGTGGTAAAGTACTCTCAATAAAACAGTTTTCAAGTGTAGGATGAGGCAGTTCGGATGTCTCAGTGCATTCCCCATCCTTCCTGGCTGAGCTGGCAGGTGCAGACCTCTCACCTGGGGCATGAGGAAGCTCTGAACTGAAGCTGGAGGGATTCCCGTGTTGGGAAACCAAGATGCTAATTCAACAGTTGGTAGGAGTTGGTAGGTGCAGTTGGGAAAGACACGAATGGGCCACTGAGCACCCACTAACAGAAGGATGCGGAACAACCCCCTGGCATTGCACAGTCCCGGGAGCTGCAGTTGCACCATTTCCTTCCCTGTGGTGGGGAGTGGGCACGGAGATGGAGAGGAGCCAGGTGGGTTGAATTGGGAAATGCTCGTTCCCTTCTCTTGTGTGGGGTGTGAGTTCCCATTTTTTCCCTTTGATGTCATTAGTAACTTACCCGGCTGTGTAAGAAAGCCCTTCAAGGCCTTCTCATGGACTGACCAATAGCTCAGTGAGCAAATGGGAGTGTGTGGGCTGATATCATTGAATCACAGAATAATAAACTGCTTTGGGTTGGAAGGGAACTCAAAGACCATCTCATTCCAACCCCCCTGCCATGGGCAGGGACACCTTCCACTAGACCAGGTTGCTTCAAGCCCCATCCAACCTGGCCTTGAACACTTCCAGGGATGAGGCATCCACAGGTTCTCTGGGCAACCTCCAGGGCCTCATCACCCTCACAGGGAAGAATTTCTTCCCAATATCCCATCTAACCCTGCCCTCTGTCAGTGGGAAGCCATTCCCCCTTGTCCTGTCACTCCAGGGCCTTGTACAAAGTCCCTCTCCAGCTCTCTTGGAGCCCCTTTAGGAACTGGAAGGGCTCTGAGGTCTCCCTGGAGCCTTCTCTTCTCAAGAATGAACACCCTAGCTCCCTCAGCCTCGCTCCAGAGCAGAGGGGCTCCAGTCCTTGGAGCATCTTCATGGTCACCTCTGGATTGCTCCAACAGGCCCATGTACTTCTGATGTTGAGAGCCCCAACAGGCAGTGAAGAAGTTAAGCCTGATGCTGACCAGGAGAAATCCCTCCTTTGCTATTCAGCCTTCCCAAGGCACCCTGATTCTGCTGTGAAAATGATGTCATGTTTCAGGAGGGTAAACTGCTGGTTACCAGGGCTTTTGGACGGTACCTGCCATGCACATGTCCATAAACCTTGCAAACATCAGACTGGCCCCTCTTAACATATTAATTGTCTTAACATCATGTCTTTGTAAGTAAAATTGCATGGTAGAATAATGGAATAGGATTCTTGGAGAAAATTTTTGCCATTTTTTTTCTGGCAAAAAAAGCCAGAAAACTGAGATGTGCCTGGGCAATAGTAGTGGGGCCTTTGAGCAGAAACATCGGCAAAGCCAGGGCCAAACCCTGAGCCAAAGCAAATCCACCCCCACACCAAACCCTGTGGTTTCCTTCCAGCCATGCTGCCACCCACTCTTGCTTGCCCACAAGTGAGGGCTGGTTTCTCCATTGTTTCCTTTACACAGTAGGATTCAACCAACGTCCGAAAACGGATGGTCCATAAAGTCCTTCCTCTTTGCAACCTCTGCAGAGCTTTTCCCCAGTGAACTGGATAAATGGGCTCTGTGCATTTCATTTCTTGGTCATTTTACAGTATCACACCTGTAGGCTTGCCAGGTTTGTTGGCAGGTGATTGAAAAGGTAAATCTTCTAGATATATCTTACCTTGGGCTTGGTCCTTCTTCCCTAGTTCCATGTGGGAACAAGCCAGTGCTGAGCACCCATCTCCCACCTGAGCTGTGGACAATAGGTTATTAAATATTCCTAAAAGCTATTTCTCTGAAAAATGAATAATATTCTTTGTGCTAATCACTATAAAATGATTTGCACAAAGAATTGACTGCAGACGAATTTACTTGTGCCTCTCGCAGCACAGGCTTTTGTGGTGAAAATGCAGCAGGCACAGCGTAAACCAAATTGCACTGGGTAATAATTCTGGCCTCTGATCATTGAATTAAGAAGAATTTTGCCCCAGTGATTAACCAAGCCCTGTGTACACGGCTGGCTGTAGTTCCGGTGGGACATCAGCAGGCTGCGCTCACTGACCAGCAAAAGGCGGGGCTGGGAATGCCACTTTAAGGAGATGTCAGGCTGTGCGAGATGCGAGTATCCTGCTTTTCTTCTTTGCTAAGTGTGAACTGGAGAGGAAGCTGAAGTTGTGCTACTGCACAATTCTGATGGAAGGCTCCATCTCAGATTTATTTTGCCCTTATTGACAAACATGCCTGCTAAGCCCGAGGTGGGCTGGTTTCAGTAAGGAGGATTGAGGAACACAAAATATCTTTTTGCTACCTGTGTTCTATCTCCTGGGGAGGACAAAGCTTTAACTGAATCCTCCAAAAATCCTTTAAGGCTCGGTGAAATAGAAGGACATAGTGTAGATTTCGGATGCAGCTTTAGGCAGTTAGTCTGGGACCCTGTGACAAACTTATAAAATAAAAGGGGTAGAAGGAAAAGAAACCCTGCAGAACTGGTGCAGAAACAAAGCAACTCTGCATGGCTGGGTTTGCTAGCTCTGTCCTCAAAAGCCCCTGTTTCTTCCCCAAGCACTCCTTCCCTTCACCTTAAATATTTGTAGAACTGTGAACTTTACCTCTTCTTTATTTCCCTCCCGGAGTCAGCCACACATTGTAGTTTCCCTTCCTCTACATCCAGTTAATTTTTAACAGACTGAAAAGATAAAGCTGGATTTACTTATACTGTTTGCCCCAACTGGTCTGTAACCTGAAATAGAAAGTGATATTTACTTGTTCTTCTCTGCTACTGGGTGACAGCCTCAGCTAAAACTGGAAGGTTTTGTGTAGGAACATCCCTGTGCTGCTGGAAAAACTCTGATTAAATAACAGATCCCTGAAGAGGTTTGTGAAACCCATCTGTGGGACACACCAGAGAAGTGCTGAGCTGTGGCTGTTAATGTGCAGTTGAAAATGTTACTTGTGGAGGAGCAAAGCTGGGATGTTGCTGGAGGCTCAGAGCCCTGCTCAGCCAGCAAGGTCAGCTCAATCTTTGTTAGGGTTTGCATGGAGATGTGGAGCCTTCAGTGGGATCTTCTCTTTTCAAATATAAGTTGATAACTGGGTTAGAACCTGGGATTTTAACCCAGGGAATCTTAGGTGGGAGTCTTTCTTTCCTGTGGGCCACCAACTTCATGACAAACATTTAAAAAAATTGTCAAAACTGCAGAACACTGGAGACTTTTGCTGAAATACAGGCAAAAGAAGGAAAAGTATTGGGGTTTTTTTCACAACAAATTTTCACAACTCAGTTGTACCGACTTGCCTTCAATGTCTGGTCACTATCTGCCCCTGCAGGTGGGGCTGGATATTTATGTGGATGTGCTGATTTTTCGTTCATAGCAAATTTAAAGTGGTTCCTGGGGAAGGTGAATGAGGCACAGCAGGTTAAGCACCTCTCACACGGATGCAGCAAATACCTTTCTGTAGTTGGAAGAAACAAACATGCTGTCAGGACATACACAGCCCCCACAGAAGCTGCTTCCCTGCTTCTCCAGGCTTGGAGTTGCACTAGGAAATACATGAGCCTGCAGCACTTGTAGAGCACTCAGCCCTTGACACTCCCAGTAGCCTGTTGGCAGCCCTGGCCTGAGAAGCCCTGTCCTGTTAACAAGAGCTTGTTGTCCTGGGAAAGTCTTCAGCTGATTTACTAATGGAAAGAAATGCCTCACTTGGACAGAAAGAAACCTGGGTGTGCCAAGGCAATCCTGAGGCAGGAGTCTGGGGAAAGGAATGAGTTACTTCATCAATGTTGTTTTATGGTTCTGCTGATGGGCCCCAGGGAAGATTTGGGTTTCAGCTTTATACAGGTTTTTTCTCCTCAGCTGCCTTAAAAAAGCAGAACCCAGCCCAAGCTCTGTGAGAGCACCAAAGAAATTCGGAGCAATTTGTAGTGAAGCAGCCCTTTAATAATGTGATTTTCCATGTTGAAGCTAAAGTCAAATTTCTGGCTTATTGAAGAAATCTTCATTTTTGGCTGAAAAAAAGCAGCGAAGTCCAAGAGGAGTGAGCTGCAGCAGTACTCCCTGCAGGGCTGCTGAGCACGGAGGATCCATCCCCTCTCTTCATCCTCTGTCCCCCCATGTCAGCCCTCATCCCAGAGAACAGTGATGGGCAGGAGAAGGTAACAGCTTTAAAGCAGGTGTTATACCTTACTCTGGTCTTGCTCAGATGACCACCAGTATTTTGTTCATGGATACTTTTGAGGTGGAACAACTGTTTGAGGCTCAGTGGTTTCCACTTTCCTGGAGTGACTCCCTGTGCCCAAGCAATTTAATGAACACACAAGTGAGGTGCTGGAGGTTTGACCCTGATGTACAGCCTTCTGCTTACAGGTTGGGACTAGGATCTCTTAAGTCACAGTTTTGGATATGGACATGGGATATAACTCCTCAGCCAGCCTTTGCATGGGCACCAGGACTCTGATTTTTGCTGCCTACTTGATGGGGTCACTGTACTTGAAGGGTTTGATGCAAAACATCTTCATGCAGAATCCTGTTAACAAGGGAGAGAGAGAAGGAGAAACTTGGTCCTATGAAATGGTTTCAGTAGCAAAATGAAAATGACAATAAAATGATAGGAGATTCAGCAGCAACACTTTAGCAAGAAGCAAAGAGCTGACATTTATTTGTGCATGTGAAGAGCTCAGCAGGCACCATCCCCTTTGAGCTCTGGGAAGAGGAAAGGAAAATTATGAGCTGGCACTGAAGGTCTGACCTAAAAGGGTGCAGGAAATCTCTAATGCCTTCCTTAAGTAAAAGAGCCCAGGTTCTAGGTAGTCTTTGTTTATTTTAATGAATTGTGTATTCTTTGTGAAGTTGAAGGTGATTACATTAAAGACAGAAACATCTCTGGACACACTCTGCACTGATCTTCAAGTAAAAGGCTTTTAAGGAATCAGGCATGCTGTTAGTAATCAATATGCCTCAGCTATTCTTGCTTATTCAATCAACATTATTTCTCCAACAAAATTTTGCCACAACTCTTGACCATATCTAAAAAGGATTTTTCCATGGAGGTTTCTATGCAATGGGAGAGCCTCTATTTTCAAAAGCAAAAGATGACAGATCTGTTAATAAATATCCTAAGGGCCAAACACTCTCAGTTTCTTGTTGCACACTCGGTTTAGAGCGGTGGAGGTGAACGTACCATGGTGAGATGCAACAGGGAAAGCCACCAGCTTCCAGGGCACCCTTCAAACACAACAGCGAGGTCACCATGACACCTCTGATACTCCCCTGACCCACAGGAGAGCAGCCACCACTGCTGACTCCTGCTCCTGTCCCCAGTGAGTGGGACACCAGCATCCTGGGCTGCAGAAAAGTGCAGCGGCTCCTGTGTCACACTGGGAAACTCAGGTTAAGGGCTCGTTGGAAATCTGAATTTCCAGGTTTTTTTATGGGTTTCTCTAGGGTCTGTTAATAAACTTCTGCCTGGCTGCCCCTGGTGTGGAAGAGGGGAAGATGGTGAAGGTCTGCAAGGCACGGTTCCTGGCACCCCTCTGGGACAATTGTTGGCTTGATTTTGGTTTTGCTAACTGAGATGAGAAGTTTTTACATTGAGTGAATTAAACGTGGTAAAGGCCAAATTACTTGCTGACATTTTGTGTTACCCTGAGATAAAGATGGGAGGGTAAAGAGTGATTCCTGAAGGGTTTGTGTGGGCTGTGAAAGAGCATTCCTATGCATTCCTACACCACAGGGTGTCCTGCAAAGCCCACAGAGCTGCAGTGTTCGGGGGATTTTTGTGATATTTTTTCCCCTTCAGACACAGACAGTATCTAGGCTCTGCAGCCACTGCTCTGGATTTGGGGGTCATGCCAGGGAAGGTGGGTGCCTTGATTGCAAAGGGGTGAATAAGTAGCAAAATGGTAAACTACTCATATGCAAGTAAGCACCACAGAGCAATCAAATTAAATGTAATTCAAGTAAGATTAAATTTAAAAGACAATGGCATTAAATTCTAGCTCTAAAACTCATAAAACCCTCTAAAAGCAATTTCCAAAATCGTAACCATGCTGAGATCTAATAAAGTTTTCATTAAAGAGGAAGTGTTTGACTCAGCCTGTCACTTAGCAATAGGAGGGTTGTTTTCCCCTGTTACGGAAGGGATGCAAAGAGCTCTAATAGTTTCCTTTTCTGTTTTACCAAGTACCAAGGCATGACTGAAGTGGTTGGCAATGCTCTAAGGGCTGTGAATTCCCAAATTAGGCTAAAAATGCTCTTTTCTCCACCGTCTCACCCCCTCAGTGTTGAGGTTTTGGTAACACAGGTGTCTGAAGCTCACAGCCTGTTCTGGCCTTTGCTTTACCAGGATAGCCCTGACACATAAACCCAAAAGACAGAATCCTTCTTGTTTTCTTCTATTCACGGGTCAGAACAACCTGATAAACCTTAATGTGCTCAAACAGAGTGAAATCCCTGGGTACGGGTAGATTGCAGTGAAGGAGAGAGGGTGGTTTGATTACCTAAATGTCAAGTTTTGGAAATATCCAGGTTTTGCAAGATTATAGTTTAATTTCTAGCATGAATTTAAGGGAAATAAACCCTGAGGCACAGCACTGCAGATGCCTATTATCAATGTCTTATTTTACCTCCTTTTTTTTTCTTCATGGTGACAAATGCCACATGAGCCATGATAGATGACAACCTGTAATCCCATGGGCCAGCACACTTTCCCTCTCAGTTGTGTTGCTCATATTTCCTAGACGCTGCAGGGTGCGTAAAAGAGGGCCTGAATTAATAAAAAATTCTGTCTATGGGGATAATAAGTTATTGCTTCTGTTAATTATGCTTATAAAAATAATAATTTGGATGAACTAGAGAGCACTGTGGTGTCCAAAGGCAGCTTTTCCATTTGCCTCCCCATCTTTGATAACACCTTGGACCTTAAAACAAATAGGACATAGTTTAACATCAAAAAGTCTTTTTAAAATAATTTTTTTAAAGGAGATGTTGGTGTTAGCATGTAATGGATTCCTGAAATCCAGCATCCAACTTGTGTAATGGGCTCTGAGGGAAAGGATGGTAATGAAACCCAATTTAACTAATGAGTGTAATTTAGAAAGAGACTTTACTGCAGAGTTTCACAGGAAATAGTTTTGAAACATTCTGCCAGTGCAAAAGAAAGGGGTTTGTGGTTCTTCAAGAAACCTTGCTTCAATCTGCAGAAACACATGGTGGTTTTTTATTAGTTATTGTGAGCAACAGAATTGCTGTGTGCAGTCCTGACCTTGCACTTGTCTCTCCAGTGCTGCCCTGGCCGAGGGAGAGCTGCCTTTGGCTGTCCCAGGAGATGCCCCTCCAAACCCAGGCAAGGGGCCATTCGTGGCTCTCTGCACCCCAGTGTTAATTTAGACCATCACCAGCTTAAAATCCTACAGCTTTCTGTGCAGAGCTGGCTGTTGCTTCTTGGAGAAAGAAATTTCTTTGTGCTCCTGGGTCCCCATCAGTGTGGCAGGGACGAGCTGCACAGCCCTGTGTCCTGCTGTGGTGCAGCAGCCCCAAGATGTCCTTCATGTCCTAGCAGGATAATGGTCACAATCAATGGTCATAATCAATGTGCTACCCATCAGTGGTCTTGTCTCTGCTCTTGTCCTGTTGCTGGGTTTGGGAATATTTTTGGATGCTTTTTTCTTCCAAAGTACTCACTGAGCAAGAGCTCATCTCGGCACAGCTGGGCTCATCCAGGACAAGCCTGTGGAAACCTGCTCCCAGGTCTTGGCTTTGAGCACCGGAGAACCAGGGATGGGCGGCCCTTGTGCTCCAGAGCAGGAGGTGCTGGTGAGATGAACTGGGCTGTGCAGGGGACAGTGAAAAGGCTGGGCTGCCACTGTCCTCTGATGGAAAGAAGGCAAAGGCAGTCCCATGGAGCAGCATGTCCTGACCTCCCTGGATCCCCATGTCTGTGTGTATAGATAAGAGATAAAACATCTCTGTGTGTATAGAAATACACCATACATGTATATGCCACCTGTACTGCTCCTTCCCTCATTCAGGGGAGCTCAGCCCCAGTGTTGGGGTTTATGGGGATGCTCATCAGCATCTGCCCATTGGGATGTGCAGCCACTGGCTGCTCAGAGGCCATGTGATCCTTTTTTCTTTCTTTTTTCTGCATTATGTGTGCTGAGGAAGGGCTGTGTAGTGCAGAATGAGTCCCTTGCCTCCCCTGGGGACATGCTCTTTATCTGACATGAAATGATGACCTGGTGCCTGCTAATAGCAAAGGTTTGTGGGCAAAATGGAAAAGTTGCCTTTCTTTTCCTTCATTTCAACATCTCTTTGTCCCTGCACTCCCTGCCATCTGAGGTTGTGCTCTAGCTCTACCTTTGCTTTCATTTGGAAGAAGGAAGAGCGATTTATCTCACCTCAAATAGTTTAAATGAAAATCCTCAAACAGGTCTTGTGGTGCCCAGGATCCCAAATCTCCCCTGTCCAGGTGCCTCAGCTTCCAGGATCAGTCCACAAACAACTTCTCAGTGCTTTGGCATTAGCAGGGTGGAGAACTGCAATATACTGGATATCTAATTATGAAGACACATAAAGAGGACAATAAGTGATGCAGCTGTTGTGGTGACTGCTACTCTTCTGTGTTCAGCAGATTTTCTCATTTACCCTTTAAGAGGAGCTGTTGATATATTTAAAAAAAGCTGCAGACAGAAATGTGGTGCTGCAGTTGAGCTGGTTATGCTGATAGGCAAAGGCAGATACCACCTCTCCCCTCACCTTTGGGCTGGCAGAGCCCTGTCCTCACTAAAACACAGACTGTGTGGGAATGGCCTCTTGGCAGGTCTCTGAGCGGAAACCATATAATTATAAACCACTGTCTAGCCTAAAGTACTGCTAAGTGTTTAAGCTATCACATTTCCAGGGCTCATTCAAGGGTATTTTTAGTGTTGGTGGAGAAAGTTGCTGACTCTGGGTCAAGTAATCCCTCCCAAAGCCTATGGTCCTGATTCAGGGAAGATTAACCATTTGTTTAAATGTTATGGTGAAGCCTCCCTCCCTTGCTCTGCCCAAGCCTTTCCAGGGGAGAGGATTGGGCCTGGGTTGAAGGCATGAATAAAAAAGAACAGCTTGCATTGGCATTTAAAGTAGAAAAGTCTGATACTGCTAAAATGTAATTTGTGTCTAAATGTCATTTCTCCTCCCTAATTCCATTGCTCACACCTGATTTTCCCAGGGTGGGGGAAAAGCAGCAAGATGCTGCTTCCGTAGGCAGTGCCTTGCCTGGGGCTGTTTGGGGCTCATGAATCCAGCTGTGCAGCACAGCTGGCTCGAGAGCTTGGATTTGTTTGTTTTACTCTAAAGTCTCTTGGTAAGATAATGAAGGGAAGGCATTGTTAAGCTGTCACTCAGACAGCAAAGAGCCAGAAGTTGGAATTTTGCATGGCATTTGCTGTCCCATTTGTGTGTCCAGTGATTTATTGCTCCATGGCTGATGGCCCCCATCGTGCCCCTCTGGTCCCTCGTGGGCAGGGCTGTGTGAAAGGGGATCTGTGCACAGAATGAGGGGACTGGTGGGCTGAACCCACCGGAGGGAGAGAGCAGCAGGGACACCGCAGTGGCCAGCACCAGGGAGAAGGGCTCAGTCAGCTTTTCCACGCATGTCCTGGAGAGGCAAACTTCCAGGGGACAGCTGAGGAGAGGTTTTGTGTGGTGGAGAAGAGCTGTTCTGCACGAGGAGGGTGGTTGGGCGATGGAAAGGAGCTCTCCTGCATGCAGCCAAGCAGGGGACTGGCTGGAGAGTTTGCCTGTGGCAGCGGAGGTGAGCGGGGCTGGCAGATGGGAGGTGGGCGTTGATGGTTTGACAGCACGGGGGAGAGGACCAGTGTTGGGATGAGCTGTGAAGAGCCTTGAGATGGAGAAGAATCGACATGTTTGACATAACAGAGGGGGAGCCATGGAGAGAGGAGTGACGTGGTTATGCTGACAAGCCAGAAAATCAGCCCAAGGCTCCTCTGAGTGAGGAGACATTCTACAGTTGCCCCTCAAAACACTGGAGCCAGAGTGGATTATTGAAGTCACTCAAATTCTAGTTTGATTTAAAAAAGAAATCTAGAAAATACATTGCATTTAATTTTAACCTCCCTGTGAGTATCCAGCAGCGACTCTTTCTTCTGGGCAACAAACCCTCAGAGCTGAGGATGTGAGCAGGGTCTCCCTTGATGCAGTTGAGGGGTCACAGCTGCATTGTGATACCTTAAATGCCCCTTCCAGTGGTATCAGCACCTTGCTGCTGAGCACATACTCCAGGCTTGATAACTACACTGCACTGCTAAGAGAGGGTTTGTAAATAAATCCTCTTTGTGCCATTAAATTCGCTGTTCATTCCCTGTATTTTTATTACCTTTGTGCTGCTAACTTTCCTGTATGACTGAAAACACTCTTTCCTGCTAAGAATTTCCTTCCACTGGTGCGTGAGGATAATTAAAACATCCCTAGGATTTGGTGCTTTGATGCAATGAGGGCTAGGGCAGCTTTTTTTCCCTTTTAAGAAATAATCAAGTGTCTGCAGGTAGTCTGCATGCTCCTGCAGCTCTCATAAAAATTCCTACTTGTTTTCAAGGTCCTTCTTGGACACAGCTTTGGATTAGTTGATCATATAGTGAATTGGGGGAGACCTGTGGCTCTAGAAAACCTCGTGGACTAATGGTTTGTCAGGGAAACTAGGAGTGCTCTGTCTCAGGCCATGGCTATCCAGCTCTGGAGCTGGATGATGCCTGTGTTTTGCTCCATTGCCCCTCAGAAGTTGACCATGTCCCACCAAGAGCTGTGTGAGCCCTGTCCAGGTCACACAGGGCTGAGGATCCCCAAAACCTGCTGCAGTTTGGAGGATGCCCTGGGCTGGTTTGGCTGATTGGTGGGTGCTCCTCAGCAGCAAGGGGTGCTTGGCCCTTCTCCAGTGTTTCTGACCCAGATGTTCCCAGACCAGTAGTGCTGGATCTCCCCTATTTGCTCCTGGATGCTGCTGCAAGGCTGTCCCTGAGCCACTTTGGATGCTTAGGCTAAAAATATGTTTAATTTTAATTATTGCTGGAAGCAAACTTGTCTGCTGCCCAATTCACTTGTAGTTGTTGCTGACACGGGATTTATAATTCCTGCTATCTAGAGCACAGTTTGCACCACTGTTCATCCCTAATTGGGATGAGAGCTGCTTTGAGCCATGTTGTGCTTTCGTCTGTGCTGAATGGAAAGACATAGTCAGGAAAAATTAATTTCTCTTGTACAAGACAACACATAACGTGTGCAGCCTTCAGGAGTCTCCTCACCAGGCTCCAGCAGAGGGTGCCGTGGCTTTTTGTGTCTGCAGAACCAGCTCTTGGGAAAGACTGTCTTCTTCCCTCACTTCTCCTTATCCTGTTTTTTTAAGCAAAGAAGAGATTGCAGGGCCCTTTTGCTGTCTGAAAACTGAAGTTGTTTAATGCTCATAACAAAAACAATCTCTGCTTAATCTTAGAGAAAAGTATAGCAGTGTTACAGTCCATTCAGCAAACACTGATACCCAACTGTGTGGAACCTTTGTCAATAGGCAACAGACACGAGGGTTATCAATCTCCTCTTATATTTAATAACAAATGCTTTTATGAAGCCTTCATCTTTCAAATTGTGTTGGGGATGTTAAAATTTTGTAATCATTTTTGGGGTGTGCTGTTCTCAGTGTTTGTAGTGAGGGCAGTGATTGCTTTCCTCATGTTACCAGGTCTCAGTATCACAGAGGCCACAGGAGAGCATTACCCAGTGGATCATTTGAACTTTTAGACTCTTGCCTTCAAAATATTTGCCTTTGCAAATACTGTGCAAGATAAACTGTCCTTTAGATCAAGTTCAAAACCTCTCCCAGTGCTCAAAGGCTGCTTGTCCCAGTGTCTGCATAGACTGACGTGAGCTTTTTCTCTCAGAATAACAAGTTTTAAAAAGTGTCCATGCCATATGCACAGTTGGGCAGGAGGAGCCTGATACCACAGCCCTGAAGCCCTCCCCTTTGGTGCTGGGCTGAGAAGTCACTTGGTTATGATCCTTGTGTCAACCAGTAGTGAATAATCCCTCTGCCACCAAGGGTCAGCCAAACTGCACTGGAGAACTGCTGGGGGTCAGGTTTTTGTCAGCAAATCTGCTTTGATGCTTTAAAAAAAAGAAAGAAAGAAGAACAAAAGAATGAAAAACCCCAAACACGGGTCCTGCAAAGAGCCTGCAGGCCTTTTGCCCCTGGTCAGGCAGGAGCCGCCCTGGTGACAGCGGGGCAGCCTCACCACGCATGTCCCGGGCACATCGCTGCTTCTGGGTGCCAGTGCCTGGTGAGAAGGGGCAGAGGGTAATTTCCCCAGAGTACAGACCAGAGTTTGATGCTGCAGGCTGAGTTCATCAAGGCCCTGATGTTCTCATAGCAAGGAGCTTCTGTGCCAAGTTCCCCCACTGGCGAGCAGCGCGACGCGAGCGCCAAGTCTCCAGAAGGTTCCCAACCCCTTTGCAGCGGTCTGGGGGTTTATTTATTTCACAGTGCCAGTTCTGATTGACAGGAATTGGCATGGGGATAATGAGGACTGCTGCAGAAATGATCTGTGGGTTTGCAAAATCTGCTCTTTGAACACCCAGCATGTAAACTGTACATCTCCAGTGGGGTGGGGCTTTTGTTATCTATTTAAGACCTGGAACATGGCAACTCAGTGCAGCCTAATTGGATTCAGCCTCCTAATTCAAGTCGATATTCTCTTCATAATGAGCTACAGATATTACAAAGATTATTGATGGGATATCAGTGAGTGTGTTGTGAGCGATGTACCACATTTATTCTTCTTGCAAAGGAAGAGAGAGCCAAGTCCTCAACAATGCTGCGTGTGCTGGTGCACCCAGGCAGAGCCCCCCTCGCTGCCTGGCTGCTCTAGCAGCCCTGTGCATTGATCTAATGAGGGCCAAAGAGTGATCTAATTCCTGCAGGAGCCACACTGAGCAATCCAGCTTCCATAGTCAGACCTGCTGCTCCCACTGACATCTTCGGGCCATGCCGAGGACATCAGCTCAGGTCTGGGTACAGCCATGTGCTCTCCTGCTTATGGCTGTTTGATTGATCTATTTATTCTGAGCTGTCTCTAGACATCACTAAGGGGCTTTCTAATGTGTCTGAAAAGCCTATTATTTCTCTAAATTCCCTCATTTGAATGTGACATTTCTTTGTGAAATTAAATCACAAAATGATCCTTGTTTTTACACCAGGCTTGGAAAGTTTCCACTAAACCTGCTCAGATGTGTTGGGGTCAGACGATTTGGCTGCAAGTAAGAGGCACAAATTCAGGAGCTCCTTGTCACTGTTCTCCTTGTAGAAAGAGAAAATGAGTAATTCTCACTTCCTCCTTTCCTTCTTGATGAATGGTTTGAAAAATTGGGTGAATTTGTCACATCTTTCAAAGAGGAGACCAGCCAGATGCTGGCGGGTATTCCAGCTTCCCCAATACTTGTGCTGTGGGTCAAAGCTCATCCAGGTGAAGGGGCAGCATTTTCATTTCTGAAGGTCATTTCTCTGTAGAAGGGCTGAGAGCCCCACATTTTTTGCTAAGGATGCTTTGAAATGCAGCAGCAGAGCAGAACATGAACTCTGTAGGAGGATTGTGTCAGGGCAGGTTGGGATGAATTGATATGAAGGGCAAGATGAGACCCTTTCACAAATTAAATCATGGAATGGTTTGGGTTGGAAGGGACATCAAAGCTCATCTTGCTCCAGCGCCTCTGCCATGGGCAGGGACACCTTCCACTAGACCAGGGTGCTCCAACCCATCCAACCTGGCCTTGGACACTTCCAGGGATGGGGCAGCACAGCTGCTCTGAGCAACCTGAGCCTCACCACCCTCACAGGGAAGAATTTCTTCGTAATATCTAATCTAACCCTGCCCTCTGGCAGTTTAAAGCCATTCCTCCTGGTCTTCCTTCTTTCTTGCCTCCAGTGGCCGCTTGGTTCAGGGTGGAGACATGGTGGGTGGGGGACTCGGCAACTCTCTTTCAGCAAATTTCCAATGGAAAAAGAGGAACCAAAAAGAGTATGAAGGCCCCTTAGAAACCTTCCTGTGACATTTCTTACGGTCTTGAGTAAAGTCAAAGTCTTACTCAGACAGGGGGGAAGGGGAGAGGAGCTGCTTGGGCTCTTTTGCAAAAAACAGGACATGTGAGCTTGCCCCGGGCAAAAGGCTGCCCACTGCTCCACTCTAATAAACAGCTCTGGAAAACCTTCAGCCAGCTCTTGCTGGCAATTAAGAGGTGACCAATTAATATGATTCCATAGTGGGTGTTTCCAATAGGGTATCTAGTCCATTACTCCGTCAGGGTATTTCCCTAATGACCAAAGCAAGCCGAAGCCATGGCGTGCAAGCTGAGCTGCATCCTGTGCTCTGCATCCCTTCAGGGAAGGAAGCTTTGTTCCCCCAGCTCAACGTGCTTCCTAGCAAAATGTTCAAATTCTAACCTAGCTGTATATATGTTCTTCAGAAATGATGAAGCAATATTTTCCTACTGAAAAGTTATTCCACCCTCCTCCCCCTTCAAGCGAGCCTTCGTTTTCATTCTCCTTGAAAAAAGTACATCTTGTTTCAGCTTTGTCCTGGTCTCAATTTTTTTGCATTTGCAGTTAATTTCCTACTTCAAAGAAAAACAGAAAAGTCTTTGATTTACTAGATTGGCTAAATTCAATATCTTTTCCAGAAACAGTGGCTCAGTGTTTCCTAACAATAAGTTCAGACATTTGAGTGATATAATTTCCTCACTTCTGACACTCATCAAAATCAGCATATTGCATCCAGTTTGGGCTCCTTCATCTCCCTGTGGCAAGCTTAGCATAAATTTTATCCACTTTAAACAATAGCTGTGTTTGCCACACGGTGTCCTAAAGCTGCAAGGTCTGATTCGTGATACAAATAACATGCACAGTTGGATACCTACATTAAGTATGTATGATGAGATCACTTCCAGTAAAATCTTGAAATGCAGTAATGTGAAAAACATCTGGTTGTTGTGCATTTGATTTAAAGTTGGAAGTCTTGGACAAAGAGACTATACATTTATTAATGAGTTCTCTGCTTTATGGAGGTTTCCATGCAATTTACTCATTAGACTTCAAAAGCAGGAAATTATACCACCTCTTGATTGAAATTAGCTTATTAGACATCAAAAGTAGGAAAATATACGATCTCTTGGTGGAAATTAATTATTGCATTGGTTTGTTTTTTTAAAAAAAGTCTGAATTTAACATAGTAATTCCTTCCTATGAGCCCTCCAGTGATGCAATATGTCTGTGTTTGTTTATGTACACATATGCCAAAAAAAAAAAAAAAACCAAAACGTTGGGGGAAAAATATTTGAATGCTGGAAGCTGGCCACCCTGAGCCATGCTGATGGCTTAGCTGGAGGTGCTGGTGCATGTACAAGGGGTAACCCCAGAGCAGGGACCTGGGCACAGTCCTGTGGCCTTGCCAAAAGCTTAAAGCCACATGGGGTGGCTACATGAGGTCTCTAGCCCAGAGCAAGGAGAAGCAAGGCTGGAGCACCATCTCCCCATCACCTCTCGCCCGGGTCACTGCCTGACATCCCCTTTGTGCCCTCAGCAGGGCTCCTTGAGGGTCTCAGCTGCACCCCCTGCTCTGGGTGGTCGTGTCTGCGTCCCCCCAGCAAAAATGCACAGTGTGCTTGAGCCCTATGTATAGCAAGCTGTGGTAACCATGGAAATCCCGCTGTTTAGCAAATTGTAGAGAGGAAAATTCAACAGAGATGGCCAAGGGGATGAATTAGAGCTGCCCCTTGGCAAGCACGGCAGAAAAACTGGTGGGTTTTGGGTTGTTTTTTTTAAAAAAAAAACAAGTACACATGTGACATTTCTAATTTTTCATTCACTGCTGACTGTCGGCTCTGAGATGTGGAAAATATTTGCAGGGGCATTGCAGCTTCTGCCACGTTTCACTCCTGGTCCCTCCTCACCTTGGCAGATTGGCCTCTCCCTGTGCCGTGGGTGCTGCTGTGCTGGGGTGTCCCTCTGCCCCCTCCACCTCACAGGAATGTGCTCTTGACATCCCCAGCATCACATGCCCTGACATAAGATCCCCAAATATGTAGGACACGTTGCTGGAAATGCTGCCAAGAGCCAAACTGGTGAGCAGAGGGGCTGGCACTGTGTGACCCATTTATTTGCCCACCACCTCTCTTTCTATACATAAATCTTTGTATTTGACCTCTCTGTTGGTCACAAATTCCCAGTTAGGGAGGTTTTTTGATCATTTTTTCAAACATGGAAGCTGTGACGGCAGATTAACTCTAGCCTGGAAAAAGCTAAGAAATGTGGATTAGAAGATAACAATAGTTCTGAAATTGTTTTGTGCTGCAGTCTTTTTGATGCTGCTTAAAGGTGCATTTGTTTCTGTATTTTATTTGTTACTGCAGAGGATTTTGCTGCATTAATCCTCAGTTTCTTATAATCTATATCTATAGAGAGAATTATGATTTTAGTCCCTATAACCTCTTCTGTAGGGAAACACGGATGCCAAAGCAATACATTTCTGCAGCAGTCATTGTGTTGTCCTTAGAAATATGGGCAGTGAACCAAGCAGAATTCAAGCAGTTTATTCAGAAAAAGAGATATTTAGATCTTCCCTTAGGCTGCCTTTTTTGGATAAAGATTCATAAATCCTTTGGCTTGGGCACAGTGGGGATAAAAAGGTCCATTGGGGATAAATAAGACCAGTTTCCATCCAATGTGCAGTTCCCCATGAGAAAGAAAGACGTAAACCTCAGGAGATTTTGTAAACCTTTTTCTGCCCACTCATTTTTAACTCATTCTGTTCTGGCTACTCATCTTTTGGGTCCAGCAGCGTTTCAAACACGACCATGGTTTGCTGCATCCCTGTTCACAGGCTGAGGGAACCTGTCCCCTGGATGTGCAGACCATTACAAATGACCAATTACTGGAAAATATCCTTCCAATGAAACCGTCTGTGTACAGTCTGACTCATCCAGAAGCTGACGAAGCAGACGAGTCACCTCTCATGTTTAAACAAGCCAGGTTAGCCCCTGTCTAAGTGTTCTTTCCCAGTAGCAGCATTACTTTATCCACCAGGCATGTCCTGCTGAGCCCGCCGTGCGTCGGCTCCCGGGAAAGCACGACCAAGGCACGATAACCCCACTGGTACGGAACATCTGCTCTGTGTTTTCACATGATTTATGGTAACACGTTGAAAACATCTATTCATATGTGTGTATATATATGAAAGAATAACACCTTATCACTGATCAAAAATCCTGCTTGTTACTCTAATGCCAACAAATGTATTTCTTACTCTTCACTAATCGCTTGCTGTCCAAGCTCCTGCATGGCATACTTGATAATAAAATAAGAAGGGAATAGCAACTCCATTGATCTTCAAAACCAACTGCACTTCATTTTTTCTATATGAAAATATCATGGAGAGATTTATATATGATATTTCTATATTCCTACAGTTAAGACTAAGGTACTTAGCGGGAGTATGGTTCAGCTTTGGACTGTATGGAATCATTTATCTTCATGTAAGACCAATGAGGGTCTCTAATTATTTAAGAGCTTACAGGGTTTATAACATTAGCTCAAAATCCTCACATTAGGCACTTCATTTGCTTCTTATTCTGAAAAAAAAAATGTGATAGCCTTTGGAAGAGAGAGAAATGGGTTTTTTTCTAGATAAAGAGAAATCTGAGCTCTGACTTGGCAGGAAATTGTCTTGATGACTTTCTTACAGATTGGATTTCACTATTCCTATGCTTTTGAGTTTTCTTCCCCCCACTCTGCCTTTCTTTTCTTTTTTTCCCTTTAAGCAGGAAGGACCTTTTCTTCCTTCTTTTCTGCTTTTTACAGACTAAGCAGAGCATGAGGCAACAGAACCAGGGACTAATGTTAGAGCCAGACTTTTTCCAGTGGGCAGACGAAACAGGAAAGTCAAATTCTAACTTTAAAAAAATGAAAAATCCTCCGTGAAGATGCCCAAGGGCCTATGGCAGTGCTTGGGCCAGGTACTCAGCTACTATTAGGGCATGTGGATCTGTGAGCACCCGTGAGGCATCCCCACTTCATGGTGCTGCTGGTTCACCGGTTTTGGGATTACACTGGGATTTACAGTCTGGTGAACACAGAGAGCACAGGCTTGGCTGACTCTTGCAGGTGACAATTTGATGTAATAGGTTAATTCCAGATGTTGCAGAGCCATAAGCAGCTGTGATGTTTTCCCTGGATGCCCTCGCTGCTCCTGCTGATGAGCTCACCCTCCCACAGGTGACGCCCGGAGCCGCAGCCCAGGGTCCCCCCACGCCCGCGCAGGCGGCTGGGAACGCAGAGGAGCCCCCGGTGGCAGCGAGGAGCCTTCCGTAGGTAGCAGGATGGGATGAATCATGGCCTGTGATTATGTCAGACTCTGCAATGTGTTTCTCATTTGCTGAACTAAGGCATTTGTGGGACAATAGTGCAGTGTGTGCTCTGGAAAAGGCAAGGGAGCTGAAGGATAGCAGGCAAACCAGAGCAACGAGAAATAAATAGCCCATGGCAGGTATGGACCCTGCTTCCTTCTCTGATTTTTGGTTTAAATTCAGTACTTTAATAGCACTGCACTTATCCTCCTACTAAAGTCAGTATTGCCCCATATCCTGCTTTCTTCTTTTAGGTTACTTGGAGTCTTTCAAACTTTAGGGAAAAAATATTTGATTAATCATTGTTTAAAAATAATAATTGGCAATTTTTAATGGAGTTTTTCATTAATCAGGATATATAGGTGCATCAGGCTCTTCTTACTACACCCAAGCAAACCAGAACCTTTGCCTGGTGGAGGTTATCAGCCCTGTTCTCAGTGCTGGGCACGTGCTGAGGTGTGGTGCAGACTGGGGGGGCTGTGGTCAGGGCCCCCCCAGGGCTGCCATTCCTGGTGACAGTGGTTCCCATCTGCAGGCTGTCCCCAGGCCATGGAGCAATCTCAGCCACCACAGGAATCCCCACGCACGAGTGCTCTGACATGAACACGCTGTGTAAATCCTCCAGGGCTCATAATGCCATTTTTTTGCACTGACTATTTTGGCTGAGAGCAGTATAAACTTACTGGAAAATGAATAACCACTGTTACAAGTCTCAAAACTAAACATTTGCTCTGCTCCCTGGTTTCACCTATCTCCTTTTTCACTCAGTGTCTCTGTGTTTCCACCCCACCTCGCTCCCCAGGCTGGAGCTGGTGCCTGAGGGTTCCTGTGTTTTCTGGACTGACTGTATCACTTACTGGAAAAGAATTGTGTGGTTTTATCCTTTGTGGGGGAGGAATAAGGTGACACTTGTGCTTTCCACCACACTTGTCTGTACCTCAGGAGAGTTGCAGTCAGGCTCTGAGGTCTCCATCACCAAA
This sequence comes from Ptilonorhynchus violaceus, assembly GCA_013397565.1. Taxonomy (NCBI): domain Eukaryota; kingdom Metazoa; phylum Chordata; class Aves; order Passeriformes; family Ptilonorhynchidae; genus Ptilonorhynchus; species Ptilonorhynchus violaceus. Next base: position 1,040,080 of record VZRJ01000817.1, read on the forward strand.
CAAGCTGTGGGAGGAAGAGGAGGAGGTGGAAGCAGCCTGAGGTGGACAGGAGGGAGAGGCTGGGAGACATTAGGTGTTCAGGTCTGGTGGGTGCAGGCTTGGGGACGCACAGGGCTCAAGGGAAAGGAGATATGCCATTAAATTAGCACAGGGGACCCCTATTTTGCAGGTTTCTGGCATTTTGGAAGATTTCCTTTATATCCATTTACTTTAAGGAACAATTTCTATGAGAGGCAGCTCCCCAGGGCACTGGGGAAGGAAACAGGGACCATGGGGCAGGGCAAGGGGATTGAGAAATGAACCCACCTTCCAGGTGAGGAGAGGAGGAAGAGGGCTCTGGGAGATAGGTTTATCCAAATTTCCTTGGGGAAAAGATGAAGTACCCAACTTGTGCCCACTGAATGTTTGCTGACACTCTGAGAAAGAGACAGGTCTTGTTTGGGAGAGAGCCAACAGTCCTCTCCTAGGGCCAAGGGCCTGATAGCAGTGGAGGAAAAGGGAAATAAATCATCACTGAGAACTCTGTGAGAGGCAATGATCTGAGTCAGCCCTTGTGGGCTCACTGTCACACAGACACATCTTTTAGTGTTTTTATCTCGGGAGATTTGGAGGGCTGGTTCCAAGCAATGCTGGCCAAGTTGGGCTCCCCTGGTTGACTTGAATCTGGGAAGGGTTCAGACTCCAGCTGATTTTCAAACGGATGTGGTGTGAGCTATCCTACAAAACCAGTGGATTTGGCTTAAAATGAGGCACTAATGTCTCTGAGGAGATATCTGTGTGTTCTTTTACAGCTCGTGGTTGTGCTGTTTTGCAACCAAGCCTCATTGTTTGGGATTTTTGCTGAGTTGCTCTGTTTTCTGCTTCATCCATGCACAGTGCATTGCTGTGGAAGTGATGTTGATGGTGAAGATGGTTTTTCACCAGGCAGAACATCTCAACCCCCAACAAGTCTGTGGCACAAAGAGGTGAGCAGGGCTGACTTTTTGGTTTATCTGGCAAATATCTGATGCTTGTTCTGAGGCTGCACTCAGGACCAGTTTCCAGAGGTATTTGCCAACCTTCCCTGGCGCTTTGGGTGTCAGATCAGGCACCTTGTACCCGGTCACTGAGTGTCCTGTTGAGCTCCAACACAGGCTGTGGGCGGGATGCTGCACAGGTCAACGTTGAATCCCATAAAAAAGGAATAAACCTCCAGGAGTAGAACATTTCATCCTGTCAACCTGGGAGAGATTTGTCCATATGACTTACATTAATTTTAATGGAAACTGTGTGCAGAAACCACAAGCTTAAATCAAAAAGATTATGTCAAAAGAGCAGACTTCATATCCATAAATCCAAATGACAGACTCCAAGTGGGTTTTTCTGTTCACTGCAGAGAACCCATCGCTATTTTCAGCTTCTTAAAGCTGACACAATGCCCAACCTTCATGGGGATCAAGTTTTGGAATGGTTTTTGTAATTCAAAGGATAAAGGAAGAAATCTCCCCAAGTAGGGTCATGTTAATCAGCAGCTGCAGTACAAGAGCAATTCTCAGAGACTTTGGCACAAGTTTTGGTTTGGCATCTCGCTGCAGTCTCTGTGCCAAGGTGGGATGAGCCGCTGCATAACATTTCCTTGCGGTGGTGTGGTTGGGAGCATGGCAGAGGATGTTGCATCAGTCCATCCTGCCTGCCCATCCCAGCAAGCAGACTGGCACTTTCCATGGAAGCCTTTCCTGGCCAGCTGCACTTTTAAAATTCTATCCATTAACTGAGATGAAAGGAGGGGAAAATACAACTGTCAGGGATCTCCACAATGGATAGAAGTAATTTTTCTGAGGATAATTTAGCTTGGCAGAGTACCTCTTGAGCTTGTGTGGCGATAGGGGGTATAAGACAAATCCAACACAGCAATCACAAACTGATCAAAATGCAAATGAAGAAAGATGTGAAATTTAATGTATTGCAACAGGTTGAGAAAGCCATGAGATGACATTGGACAAAGGAAAGGATCTGGCAGCCAGGCTTGGAACCGAAATTCCTTTGCATCCTGTGCCTGACAGAGCCCCTCAGCACACAGCTCTTTCTCCATTAGCAAGACAGGAGCATCACCACACAGCTCTCCTTGCTTGGGTGGAAGAAACAGCCAGGTGATTTCCCTCTCTTCTGTCCTGAACTGCTCCCATCCACCTCTCCTACCTGCTCATTTTCTCCAAAGCCATCAGACCTCGGTGCCTGCTCAAGCTCACATCTGCCTTCTTGGGCCTGGCAATGCCAACAAAGAAGGTGCCTGTTTAATGCCACCAAACTTTTGGAGAACCTCACAGCCTGAGGTTGTCAAACCCCTCTGGCTGAAGACAGGTCTGGTACTTGTTTCCTCTCTACAGGTCCTAAAATGCCTGTGCAATGGGGTGCCCTGTGCCAGTGTTCCAGTGGCAGCTCTGGGGGAGCCGAGGGCAGCTCAACACCAGCTGGGATGGGGATCTCCTCACGAGCCATCAGACAGCAGCCCTGGATCTGGGGAAGGAAGACAAAACCCTCTCTGCAAAACCTGCTTGCAGGAGGGGGAAAGAAAAAGCTTTTCTGCCAGGAAACAGTAGCCATCACTAATGAACAGGGAGCCACTTGTCATTAGGCTCTTGTCAATGACTGACATGTTTGTGGCTCTGGACATCTGGAAGGGATTTAGCAGAAAGGTCTGGTTCCTGTGACACTGCTAATCCCCCCGGCTGATGGATTTGAAGGGAATGAGGTAGAAGGAGAAAACCGAAGATCCGAGGGCTGATTCTTGCCACATGTGAAATAAGTAAAGGACCTGCTCAGGGAAGAGGGTAAACAACCCCATTCTGCAGCATCAACCACTTTCTCTTGCTTTTCTCTTCTCTGGTTATTTATTGGAGTTGACTACAAAGTGCTGAAAGCAAATCATGCCCAGACCCACGGGATCTGGATTTCTGCAGGGTAGTGGAGGCTCAGGGGCTCTCCCCTCACTGGCTCCCCAGCCAGCTTCCCCTCTGGGACGGAGTGTTTGGGGCTCAGGGATGTTTGCTGTGAGAGGTGGTGAGCAGAGCTTGAACTAAACCCCAGACCACCATCTCCAACAAATTCTCACCCAGAGTTTGTGAGCACATTTGAGGCTCAGCCTGTGACCCTGCCTTTGGCCCAGCAACCTTGTGCATCTGCTCAACAGTGTGACCCCAGCAGACCCCACTGCTGACCCGAGACGAACGTGGGAGCCCTCCCACTGCTGCAGAAGAGACCTTCCACTCCTGGGAGTCTTTCCACTGCTGCTGGGGGAGAGACACGGGAATACAGAGGTTTTAACTCTTGGTTTCATTTTTGTGCGACATAAGAAAGAAGAGTTATGGAATGAAAGCGGCAGAGAAAGAGAGATTTCCCAAAGCCAGGTCTGGTGGTTGGTGGTTGGGACTCACCTGGTCTGTGGGAGGCCTGAGCTCCCTTCTTGGGAAGTGCTCAGCTGCAGGTAAAGGGGCTGCTTTGGGTTAGTCACACTCAGAAATCACTGTCTTACAGAAAATTGCACAGCTAAAGGCTGGTTCAAAATAAGGGGCATGATCTGGCTTTATAATCTCCTTGACTACTTGGGTGTCAGGTTCTTCTGGGAGTGACTCAAATTCCATCTTGTCCGAGGTTTGGGAAACCTTCCAGCTGAAAATGCCACACACAATGTGTTGGTTGTGTTCTTCCCCTTGGTTCAGTCCTGCTCAAGATAACCTCATGCCTAGACATGGTGCTGCTATACATTGTGTACTGATGAGCAACATATTTGACGTTGTTTCACTGACTATGACACATTATTTGGACTATTATCTTAAGCATGGCATTCCTAAAATATACCATTGGATGTCTCATGGTTTTGAGATGGTCTTTTTTTAGTACCATCTGGGCTAAAATAATAAGGGTCTGTCCAGGACCCATGAGCTCAGACCTCAGTAGGATTCACATACAATTCCTAATTTGGACAATTTCGGATTCAAACAGTCACTGGCGGAAAATGGTCAGGGAATTCCCTGGTTCTTCAGTTTAAAGTGTAAATCACCAAAGGCAAGTGAAAGCTAATGAGCAAACCACAGATACCTTCGACAACTAAAAAAGTATTCCCAGCAGTCATCAATGCAGAGGGCCTTTAAATTACCTTTAAAAAATGTTTTATCATATTATTTTTTTCACTTTTGAGAAGGGTTTTTGATTAAAAGAGCTTTTAGGGAGTTTGACAATTGGATTTTGACAAGTTCTGAAAAGTTAGAGCAACAGGTACCGGGAGCTGGTGCTGGAAATTCAATGCTGGCTGCCCTGACGTGCTCTGGAGAGAGTCTTTGTGCGTGTTCATGGGTGTGTATTTGCACATCATGTCCCTAAACCCCTGTGGTTTTTTCTTGGCCAGCCCCAGGCAGGGATAAGTGTGCTCCATCTTCCACCTACCTGACCTGGCCTCTAGGAAAAAAGTAGAGTCTGATTCAACAACCATGACCTCATCCAGGGAGTTTCACATTACTGCCAGGATTAGGACCATATGACTGGAAAGCCCGTCTGATAAATATTTGTTCCTGCTCATGGACGAAGCACCTCCCCTGCAGCAGCTGGAGGAGGGAATGTTGTCTTCCCGCTTCTCCCGACAGAGCTGGGTCCTGATGTAAATCAGCCCATCCCTGTGCTATAATAAAAGAAGCAAATGTGTTCTCTTGCCAGCTTCGGATTTGGAGAGCGATGAGTGTGGACAGTGCCAAACCGTTGTGAAAAGCAGACTTAGAAGAATCAAAAACTAATAATGAAGAAATTAGCCGGCCTTGATTGCATTACAACTGCCAGACTAATCCTACTGGAATCCTCCTGGGCCAGAGCATCACTTACTTGCTTTCTCAGTAGCTGGCAACTCTGCTTCTTAAAAGTAGTGGTGGAAACTACTTTGGTTTTAAGAAAATCTTTATTTGTAATGAGGTTTTGCTTCATTTGAATTCCAGATTTCCAGGCACTTGGGGCTAATGGGAATGCAAAGTCCTATTGCATCACACCAAAGAAACCACTTCTCCGATTCTTCCTGTCAATGGCCAAAGCTAAGTTTGTTGACCCTTTCTGAGTGAGAAGCACCACTGAGATCGAGCTCAGTTTGCCTAAAGAAGAGGAACTGGATTTAGCCCAAGATATCTTGCTTTACAACGTGCTATGTCTCCTATAAAAATCCATGTCTCCAGTTCCTCGCTGCTTTGGCTGTGCCAAAGTCCTGGTGCATGTTCAGACATCCTCTACAAGACCTATTCCCATACCTGCATCTCTTGTAAAAAGCCATAAACCAACGTGAATGTGAGCCTTAGAAATGTGTGCGCTTCCCAGGATAAATCAGCGCATGCCTGCTTCAAATATTTGACAGAAACCTGTAGAAAACGCTGCTCCTCATATTTTATGGAAAGCAAGTGACGTGGATCTGGCTGAATGTAGAAGTGTTTTATCCAGGAACATGTCTGTACATTGAACTTGCATAACGAAGGCAATTATTTTCCATTCAACCCTCCTGACACACATTGCAACATTCGTTCTCAGCAGTGGTGAGGAAACGGATCCAAACCACTCCAGCTCTGCCTGGCCCTTTATCAAGGAGCCTCTCCAAGCACTGTAGATTATATCATTAAATCACTCCTTCCTAGAAACAATCAGTAGCCTCATCATGTTATCTACTCAGCTGTAACTAGAAAACTACTGCAACTACATTAAGCCCTATGTCCCCTATAATTCCTCATGGCGACAATGGACTTGCAATACCTAATTGAAAAGTGCATGTCCACAGGGTTTTGGGGTTTCTAGGTGCACGTGAATCATGGACTGGGGTGAAGCTCTGCTTGGCATGCAGCCCCAAAGCAGACAGTGGTGAGTGGGATGTCTCTGTCTGAGGAGGCGGAAGGAAGAGGTGACATCCAGACATGAAGGAGCCGGTGAGGTACAGAGCCACCTTCAGTGTGCAGTCTCAAGGCTGAAGGAAAGCCTGAGGAGGTGTTTTGCTGTTGATGGTGTGATGCCAGGCAGGACAGCACGCTGAGTGGGGTTGTTTTGTTCTTGTACCTACACAGTGCAGCCCTATGGGGATCAGTGTGGATGGAGGTGGCCAGCGTGGGAGAGCTGGGGCAGACAGAGCCTGTGCATGAGTCCCAGCTACTGCTGGCATCACTCACTTCCCGTCTCCTGCTCTTCCGGCTGTGCCTCTAGAAAGAGCCTTACTGATGGGGAACTGAGTCAGCTGAAACATCCAGCAGGAAGCTGGACCTGTTAGGGGGTCCCACTGTGCTGGGGGAAAAGGAGCTGCCCATGAGCTCTGTGCTGAGTTGAGGGAAGCTGGAGAAGAGCTGACTTGTGGCAGAGGGAGGAGCATCCTTCTTGGAGCAAGTCAGGCACAATGTAGAACTTTACACAGCAGAAACTGGTCCAGGAGCGTGCAAGTGGATTCTAACTCACACTCCTGTCATCTTGCCCATCTCCCCATGCCAGGGCTGGCTCAGCACTGGCCTTCCCATCCCAGTAGATGTCTTTCCAAGCTGTTACAGAAACCAAGAGGGGAGGTTGCTCAGTTTTCCCCCTCCCTTCTGTGCAGTGCTTCTCCAGTGTCAGGTCTGTATCAAACAGAATCATTAAGGTTGGAAAAGACCTCTAATATCATCACTTCCAAACACTAACCCAGCACTGCCAAGCCCACCACTAAAACATGTCCCTAAGTGTCGCATCTACACATTTATTGGACACTTGTACAACTCTACAGAACTGGGATATCAGTGACCTGCAAATACTACATGAAACAGATACCAACACTTTTTAAATGTTCATTATTATTTCAAGCTCTTTTTCTTCTCTTAGATGCAGCATCTCTCCTTGCTGGCGAAGGTGACAAACAAGGCATTGCCACCTTGTGAAAAGCTCTGTTGTGCTCCAGCTTCTTGACTTCATGGAACTTAATGATTCTAAATATTTTTAATATACTCCTAACTGCAAGAGCCCACAGGGCTTGGAATAACCCTTGAAATTACCTCAGAAGTATGGATAATATGTTGGACGGAACATGCTGGCACTGTCATGCTTTAATGGCTCTTTTTCTTTGCTTCAATAACACATGAAAGGCAAGGAGAGATGCTTGTGCACAGGCCCCTTGATGTGTTGGCAATGCCCACCTTGTCACGTTGGGTGTAGCATCTTAAAATGTGAAAATCTGAAATGATTGTGCTGAGCTGCAGAGAGACTTTTTGAGGTTGGCCTCGCAGTCAGAGTTTTGTTGTGCTTTCAGGGAGCTGAACTTCCTCCAGAGTCTGTAGGCCAACAGGAGCAGCCTTCTCTGGCCACGCACCTCCGGTTATGAGATGGTCTATTGACATAATGGAGTCTGTGTATCGTTTTGGCAGGCAGTGCTTTCTTCTGCCTGTTCTATTTAACCACAATTAATGAGTATCTCGGGTTTTGTTCGTTTTTTCCTTTCTTTTTTTTTTTTTTTTAAGGAAGTTCCAATATATCATAATAAACTAAATGAATTCAGATTTCAAAGCCTAGCATCCCAAAATAACAGTCAGTTGTAATTTGGCTCAGGATGCTCCAACGTTTGCTCTCTTCCTGCATTACAACATGGCCTAAGGCCAGCCTCAGCAGATTACTGCGCTGACGCTGGGCGTCTATCAGACCTCTAAATCAGTTGGAGCAGGCCAGAAAAAACTTGCTTTTTATCCATTTTAAGGTCTGCAGCCTCTGCTCATCAAGTGGTTCGCTCTCCAGTGATGGCACAGACTTTTCCATGGCTTATGCAGCTATGCATGGAAACGAATACTCCCCAGAAAGATATGTCAGAATAAGATTTCTTAGGGGTTTTCTACTTCATTGCTGGCTTGCTGAAAGTAAGAAGATAAATTACAGGATAAGGAATAAAATGAGAACATGTGAGACCTAGAAATGCCTTGTGGGAGCTGTTTTCTATCTCTCTTTTTTATTTTTCATATATGGACAATATGAATAAGTGATGCTGAATTATTCCCTGAAAGTTGAATTGCTACTTCTTGTGACTTCCTGCTCTGTAATTCTACTGTATCATATATCTACAATATTGGGCACTGGGAAGGAGGGGAAAATTGAAGACAGATGAGGAGATATCAGCTTGGCCCATAGCACTATTCCTGAGAATCAGTGGGTTTATTTTGTGTGTGCCTGTCAGCGAATGAGAGAGCAACAGCAACAGAGAGGTGTTCTTAAAAAGATTTTTCTCAAAGTATCTAATGTGGGAAGATAATTGCAAGCTTATACGATGAAGTAAGAGAATTGTTTTGTTTATACAAGAGAAGATAAAGCACATATTTCTTCCATCACAATGATATATTAAAAGGAAGCAGAATATTGTGTGTAATTGCCTTTTTGGCCAGCGCTCTGGAGGCCCCTGGGGAGAGGACAAGGGGTGCCTTTCCCATCTAACTTAGGGCAACAACCCTGCTTAAAGGCTTGTGGGGAGGCACTTTAGCATTGCTCAGTGTGGATTTATTGGGCCAGACCTAACAAGACCTACAACAATATCTTCACCTTTAATAGAAAAGAGAGGCCAAACAAACAGAAACTGTACAACGGCATGGAGCGACAGGACAAGTGGGAATGGTTCTAAACTGACAGAGGGCAGGGTCAGATTGGATATTAGGGAGAAATTCTTCCCAGTGAGAGTGGTGAAGCACTGGCACAGATTGCTCTGAGAAGCTGTGGCTGCCCCATCCCTGGAAATGTTCAAAGCAGGTTGGACAGGACTTTGAACAACCCGGTCTAGGATCATCTCGTTCCAACCAACCTGCCATGGGCAGGGGCACCTCCCACTAGACCAGGTTTCCCAGAGCCCCACCCAGCCTGGCCTGTTATGTATGTTACTGCATGTTACTGCGCATAATACAAGTATTTTGCTATTTTATTAGTGTGTTACTCTACATAATAATAGCACTTTAAACATATAGAGGGCCTTTTGGACACAGTTTTGAGTGGAGCTGGAACATAAATCCCATGAATTCCCTGCTGTGTGTGGTAGAGGCAAGCGGGATTAGTTCTCTTCCTTTTCCAGCAAGCTCTGGACACATCAAATGGAGCTGTCTGCAAAGGGAAACGAAGAGGATTATGTGATCTTTATCGGGATCCTTTTACAAGACTGATGTGTGAAAGCAAGAGCAGGGTGTGAAGGAGCATCTGCCACATCATTAACACATTGGACACGGAAAGCAGACCCAAAAGGCAAATGCGGGAGCATTTGAGGTGAAGAAGTTTTTCCAAAAAACTAAAAAGACACAGACGGGAAATATATTCCCCTGATGTTAGTAGGGATAGTGAAAACAGGGAACAAAGTGAGAGCGTGGGATGAGATGGGATGTATTTCATACCAATATACGGACAGGCTTGTGGTTACAGTCATTTCCCACCAGTAACTGCCTCCCCCACGGAACTCCCAGCCCAAGCCAGGCACGAGCCGCTGGCTGTCAGCACTGAGGTCACCAGGGAATGCTGCTCTGTGATATTCAAATTCCGCCTCTCTGGACCATTTGTTGTTTGCTTCAGCCCCATTTGTGCTGGAGCTGGTCCGATCCTGCTGTGTGCCATGCAGGACTGTGCCTCCAGCCGTGGCAGCGATCTCCCACCTGGCATTTCAGAAGCAGGAGTAAATTGATTGAAGGATCACCTATTTATTCTTCCAAATAAATTCTGCTGAGTTTGAAACAAAAGCACGGCAAAGATGCTCAAAGCTATTTTCAGTGATTTTTCTCAGAGTCTGTGAAAACAAGAGCAGAGGCTACTCAGGGGGGAAAAAAGTCAACCTGAGATCACCATTAAGTAGAGCTCCCAATGAAATGGAGATTCAGCCTGTTGCAGGAATGTGAGGGTTACCAAACACCACTATAACTTTTTACTTTGAGAATTAGAGCTTATACTGCTATGAGGATAGTAGAAATTTAATATGGCAGACAAATATGAAGAAACCACTTTTAGTCCTATGCTGTTGATTATTTGCCTTGAAACCATTACTGGAGAAGTGGAAAGGTGGTTTTTCTCCAGAAGCTCTCCTTCTGGCCTTTCTGTGCAGCTCACAGAACAAAGTGAAAAATATTTATGGTCTTAATGATTCAGTAATTTTAGCCTTCAGTTTTGTTTATACGGGAAAAGCTTTTTAAATAATAGATGTTTATTATTGCTGAAGATTTCTTCGTTTGGCTTAGGGTATGTCTTTGGATTCCTCCCTTTTGGTGGAGCAGCTGTTATGTCTGAAATGTGTATAGAAGGGTCTATTTGTGTAAGTGCAATTTTCTACGTGATTGATTTTAGAGTATTTGTATGAGTGTGCAGAGAGTCCACTGCCCGCGGATTTCATTTCAAACTAAACATCCGTCTGGAAGCAGAGGTTAAAACAAGTGCAAATCAAAGCAGTGGTTATTCACAAATAGGTTTGTCACAGTCTGATAGCCAAGTAGATTTAAATATTTCTTCGCAACACTTGAACTGCTCTCAAACAGATTCTAGAAGCTAATTGAAGGCTTAGTCAGTACAGAAAGTCCTGTTGGAGAGGGATAATGAATAAAGATGCACTGGAGAAGAACGAGGAGGCAGCAGGACAGGGAGGGAGGGATGGGGAGGAAGTAAAGCAGCAGTGGTAGATAAAACCAGTGAATTTGCCTGCATGTGACTCAGGGGACCCAGGATGCGTGTCAGTTCTGGGCACAGCATGGAAGTGGGGCTGCCCCATCCCTCCCCACACTCAGCCCTGACCCCTCACAGCCGGTTGTCCCTCCTCACTCCCTATCTGCTTACTCTCCAAGGAAGCATTTTACTGGAAAAAATTTTTCTCAAGTTCATTTCCAACATGTTGGGTTCAACAAACTTCTGCTGGATGTAGTGTGGGGTTTGGTGTCTCAAGGACATCAACCCTCATTCTGGAAGGTTATAATAGGAACATGGTGATCCTGGTGAGCTTATCCCATGACAGCCTCCTGGGGGAAGATGCTCTTCTCCGGATCTGGGGTTCCTGCTCCTTGGGGCTGTCTGGGAGAGAAGCTCATACATCTATAAACCAGCTGAGTGAATGACAGGGACCTTGCCATTCCCCAAACAGCAGTCTAGCACGTGGAGGCAAGGCAGGAGCCTACACCCAGGGGCTTGGCTCTGCCACCACGTGGGATCTTTGCTGTTTTTCACAGAGAAGTTGCAACTGGCTGCTTTTTTCAGAGGACTCAGCAGTTGGCAATGCCTTTGCTTGATTTCCCTCCTCTTTTCATTTCATTTTTTAAGAGCTTTAAGCCTTCCCCTGGCCAAAAAATTGCAAATAGCTGGTGGAGGAGGAGTTAGACCAAGGAGTCTAACTCTGGCCTGGAAAAATGCACAACCATCAGATCAGGCTTCATAGCTCTAAATCCTTGTCCAGAGCCCGGGAACCAAGTCACCCCTTTCTGAGCAGATCATAGATCATTCCTCTCTTTTAAACAGAGCACTGGAGGCTCATAAAATGCCTCAGTTTCACAGAGGTGCGCATAGGCTCTCAGGCAATACCTGAGAGGGTTTAAAACTTCACCTTTTCCTCAGAAAGACCTGAAACCTCTGTTTCTTGTCTTTTAGGCTGAAGTCATGAACCTTTGCAGGTAAGATTTCATGATTTACCTACTTAGATGGAGGAAGTAATTAAACACTCCCTGGGGAGAGGAAACCTGACTGAGGAACGGTTTTGTGTATTTTATCCAATAAGCATTAATGTTTCTTATGCAGATCAGATTTATTTACCGTGGAGGAAAAAATCTTTGTAAATTTAAAGTGCTTATTATTGCTAAAGACTTTTTGTGTTTGGCTCAGTGGCTGCTTTCTGGACACATTTCAATTCCCATCCTTTGCTGAGCAGCTGCCCTTGCTGGCCACTGCCCAGTCTGCAGAGCCGCAGGGGGATTTTACAGAGATCTGTCCATAAGGGCAAGTGGCCCCAAAGGACCCCTTCTGCTTCCCAGGAGGATTTAGGGAGGAAAGAGCCCTTCAACTTTGGTGTCAGTCCAATTAGAGCAAATCCTTTACAAACACTAGGATGCTGCAGTGACTCATAGAATCACAGAAAGGTTTGGTTTGGAAGGGACCTTAAAGCTCATCTTGTTCCAACCCCCTGCTACGTGCAGGAACACCTTCCACTGGACCAGATTCTGAAAGCCCCATCCAGCCTGGTCTTGAACACTTCCAGGGATGGGGCAGCCACAGCTTCTCAGGGCAACCTGTGCCAGGGGTTCACCACCCTCACAGGAAAGAATTTCGTCCTAATATCCAATCTAAATCTCTCCACTTTAAAACCATTCTCCTTTGTCCTAACACTATCTGCCCGTATAAAAAGTTGCTCTCTTTCCTTTTTAAAAACTCCATTTAGGAACTGGAAGGGTCTCTAAGGTCTCCCTCAAGCTTCTCTTCTCCAGACTGAACACTCCCAACTTTCTCAGCCTAAGAGCTTCTGCTTTCGTTTGGTTTGGTATAAAAGCACAAAGAAACCTCTTGCCAAGGGTGACCCCTACCAGTGCTGGAAGCGGCTGAGAGGGGGTGGACACCAGCAGGCTCTGAGGGTGCCCGGGGAGGCAGCGCGAGTGACATTCCTCCGGCGTGGGCAGGGCTGGGATGGAGCCAGGAGAGCCCCTGGGGTGCGGGATCACGGAGGGGCTGGGATCGGTGGGACACCCGGAGCGTGTCAGCGCAACCACCCGCTCCGAGTCCCGACTGGGGGGAGGATGAAGGCAAAAAGTCCAGATGAGGAAGAAATTGAGGATGAAACGCTGGGCTGGAAAGAGGGATGCAGGACATCCCCGGCTGCTTCGTGCCCCCGCCGCGGCGGCTCTGCGGGGCACGGACGGAGCGACGGGTGGAAAGACGGAGGGATGGAAGGGCGGTGGGCGGACGGAGGAACGGACGGACGGACGGACGGA